>JAODAL010037741.1:0-40044 GCA_025379985.1 Phyllomedusa bahiana
TGGGGGGATTGCCGTTTTTAAAGGGGGAAAAGGCAGTGTAAAAGTGTTTTAAAATTTTTTTTTTTTGTTTTTTGTTTTACCTTTTTTTTTTTTTCTTTTTTTTTGTTTTATAAATTTTTCCCCATGAAGGGTTTTGTAACGCAAATCCCCACTGGGGAAAAGCAATCATTAGATTGCTGGGTTTTAAGAGGCGATCGTGCACACGTTACCCGCTGTGGGATAGAAACGCCATGGCAAAATAGTGACACCATGCCCACAATGCAATTTTGGGCAATGGTGAGCTCCCCCAACTACCCCCGGGTGCATTCAGACAAACATCCGGGGAGTCTGGTAGGAGACGGGGGACGGCAAAAATTTGGCCCCTGCCCCCCCATCCCTAGGGCAGGGGGGCCTTTACTCCCCTCCCCGCGGGATCATTAACGCGGCCAACAGGCTTGCGGTAATGATCCCCCTTTTTTTTTACCCGCGGATCCGGAGTCACTCCGGCCGGGGGTGGGTTGGGGAAAGAACCAGCGGGAAAAATTTTCCGCTGGTTCCATGCCGCGGAAAAAAAAAACCGCGCCCGGGTCGCCCCAAGCCCGCGCGATCGCCGGGCGTATGGCATAAAGCCATTTTTGCGGGAAGTCCCTTTTCCCCCCTAAAAGGGGGTATGCATACGCCCAATGTCCCGGGAAAAGGGGTTTTAAAAAAATTTTGCCAACAAACAACAGGGGTGTGGAGGGCCCAGTCTTTGGGGTCCCGAGTTTGGAGTCCCTCAAAAAATGGGGCCCCTCCGACAAAATATAATTTAATTGGTCCCGTTAGTTTCGATGCAAATGCAAGGAGGGAAGGGAATTGGGTCTGGCCAATTTCTATGCCCCCATATCTTCAGCCCATCACAGAAGGGGGGTGTAATTTTATTACATGGAACCCGGGGAAAGGCCCGGGCCCCCAGGGGAAAAGATTTTTCTCCCATGGCAAACAAAAAATTTCAGCAAAAATTTTTTATCTGTTTTCAAAGGGAAAAAAGGGAAAATTTTAACCCCTCATCAAAACTTTACTTGGGTGAGGCAATTCCTTTAAACCCTGACATTGTTAGGCTTGTTCACACAGCTTAAATTGCGGACCTAATTACCCCCGCCCAATTAAAGCCGTGTTTGGGCGGGGGCCCGGGGGGGGGGGGGGGGGAGTAAGCAGGGGGCCGGCCCCTTCGGCCCCGGGTCATAACCAATCACTGCTAAAGTGACAGGTGAATTATTCCCCCCCGCCCGGCGGAAATTTGCCGGGCGGGGGAGAGAACGTAAACCAAAAATTTCTCTAAAGAGAACCTGTAATTAAACCCTAATGAATTTGGGCCTTTTTCGGCCCGTAAATTTCGGACCGAATCGGCCCATTTTAAGCCGTGTTTAACATGGGGCCCTTTGAGATGTTGCCCCCGTTGGCACCACTTTTTCCACCAACCCAAGTTATGTAAGAGGGGCCCCCTTTTCCCAGCCCGAAAAAAAATAAAATCAGATGGAGGTTTTGTAAAGTAGACCTTAAAGGATGCAATACAAATTTTTCAGAACAAAAAGGACTCCAAAACAAATGTTTCCTGCAGTGTTTTTGCATAAAGTACAAATTTTTTTTTTTTTCCCCAAAGTCTTTCCAAAAAATAAAAATTTTTTAAATGACAAACAAAATTAAAAAAATGTTAAATTAAAAATTTTGACTTTTTAGGGTCCCTAAACCACCCTCCACAAAAACCCTTTTTACATGAGGCTACTGTAAAATTTTTTATACAATTCCCTCTTTTCCTATCTTATAAATAAATTTTTACTTGCAAGTATTTAACATCAGCTTAGCTTCTGCAGATTCTTTCCTGTAACTGCTTTGTTACTGTTTTGCGCCTAAAAATCAAAGTGTTAATTTTTATTAAGTTGTTATTATTTGGTAAGATTCCACCTTTGGATTTTCAATACTGCCTGAATCCTTTTCTGGGCTCTGAATCAGATTCAAGCACATCTTGACCAAAATCTGATCCAGATCTATTCTAACACATTCCAATGTTGTGCAGGACTAGACTTGGAAACAAATACAACTTTTTGTTTCACTCTACCCCACGAAGTGTCAAGAAGATCATAACACTGTTACCCCTTTTGAATTGTCAGTGTCATGTTCTACATATATAGCTTGATTATTGTAGCATAAGGTGATGACCAGCCTATGTTTACCATTTTACTAGCAGTAAAGTTATCACTTAAACATGCGCCATGTATTGAGGAAGTCGGAAGGTTTGGGAAATTGATGATCGGAGTCGGGGTTTTTGTCTTTTTTTTCTTCGCTTGCCGACTGCACAGCCTGCATACAGAAGACATAAAGTAGATGGCTACTTATAACCTATTTTGTATAGTAATTACTATCTGCTTAAGATGGAGAAAAAATTTTGAATTTGAAAATGGGCAATATTTTCCAAAATTTTCACGATATTTTGAAATATTTCACAACTAAACAATTATTGCATTGGACCAAAATTTCTTTACTATCTTAAGAGCCCAATAAATGTCACGAAAAAAACAAACTCAAATCACATGGATAGGTAAAAGCATTAAAATGTTATTCTTACATAAAGTGACACATGACAGGTTTTGAAAATGGTGCTCTGTCAGGAAGGCCAGAACTGGCTCCGGTGGTAAGGGGTTAAAAACACCAGTTATTCAACTCAGTGAAAACTGCCCATCTGCCCACTTTAATGCCAGTTTTAATACCCAGAACAACTTTGGGCCAGACTGGACTAAACTGAATTTGATGAGAGGGGCATCCCCTATTGGTGTGATGGCAATTGTGGATCCATGGCCCCATCATTTAACCTATTCGAATCTTAGTTTTTAGGTTGATTCTGCCGTTGATGCCCATTTTATGCCAGCTGTTAGTGTTTCCAATATGTTTTTCAACTGGTTTCTCCTTGGTTCCCACATCACTGTAATGAAATTATTTAAGCCTGATAAGTTTGACTAATTATTATCCTTTTTTAAAAACAAAAAACATTTTCCTGCGAATCAGAAACTGTGAATAAGAAAAACCCAACTTCAGCTTCGTGAGGGGTTTTGGAAAACTGTAAAAAAAACTTTTTTGTTTTTTGTCATCATGGTACAGGAGTATAAAATGCAACAATTACAAACACAAATATATGAAAGATGAAAAGAAATTAAAGGTAGCATCACAGAATGAGAAGGTAAAAGGGGTATTCCCATGCAGACATCTATCACCCATTCCATATTATGACGACGACAAATGTCTGATCACTGGGACCAGCCCACCAAACTTCAGCATTCCCACAGACTGCAAAATGGAGACACAGTGGCCCACCTAAGGCTCCTCTATTTTTTGACTGTGGTTGAGGAAAGATAAGGGGAGCTTGGAACCCCCCATTTTAATGATTGTGGGACCGCCAAGCTATCAAAATTCTATAGGTGAAAACCTCTTTTCAATACTGGCTAAGGGAGGTAGGACACACACTGCATTGCAGCTTTACTGAGACCATGCCCTACACGCCAGTCAGTGTCCATGATGATCCCCGATCTTCTATAAATAGCCCTTGCAATGGGACACAAGGGATCTGATAACCTGGACCATGGACAATGGAAAGAAGTGGTGGCCTGTCTGCTGATTAACATGGAAAGAAATGGCACCAGAGATTGTACATGGAAAGAAGGGCAATTGAATGCTCTGCGATGTTCTGCTGGGATGCTGCTTTGATACGCACTTGTTGTTAGACCACATTAGTTCCCTTCCATGTTGACTTGTATTCCATAATGGCAGTGGACCCTCTGCAAGATAATTCCCTGGCGTACTGCAACTTTTTCAGGAATGGGTTAAAAGCAAAATAAAGAGTTATGAGGTGATTAATTACTTTGCCTCAAAATTCCCCAATCTGATCAAGCCTCATGGAGTAATGCTTGAAATAAATCCAAACCATAAGTACCTTCACATAACTTTCAAAGGATTGTTCCAAAAAGAAAAAAAAAGAAACTAATATACTACAAAGAAGTTTTCTCACCACAATTTTTTTAACACTATTATCTTCTCTTTTGTGGCATTACAAATTTCTTTGATTACCAGACCACTAGTGTTGAGCGATTACGTTGACCATCAGACATCGGTCGATGGTCGACCATTGCATCGACAAGAAATGTCCGATAGTGAGTGGTGTCTGAATATATGAGCATGACCGTTGAAGTTCTAAGGGAGAGCACAACACCTTCATTCTTACACCCAAACGAGGGCTGGAGAATGCTGGAATTAACATCCACAAGAGTCAAAGGATACGTGCTACTCTTAGCAACACACTTATGTTATAAAAGTCACAGAAAAAAAGTCGACAGACCATTTACTTTATCCCTGTCTTGTACCACACGCCTGACCCTTAAACTGCATCATCACCCACAAAATTAAAAAGTGCCAGAAGGCAGTATTATTTGGAACCATCATCTTACTTGAAACTGGACATTGAATATCCGCTGTCTGAAACGCAGCATGAGCCCCAAACGCATGACCCCCAGATTTAAAAGTGCCGAAAAAGGAGTCTTTCAACCACCATTTTAGTTTTTCACAGTACATTGACTATACCTGTCCTGGCCACAGCATGAGCCCCAAACCTGCATGACCCCCCAGAATAAAAAGTGCCGAAAAAGGATTCATTTCAACGACCTTTTAGTTGAACTGGACATTAACTATATCATTCCCGTACCGCAGAATGACCATGTAAACCTGTCCTGACCCCCAGTATTAAAAATTGCCCGGAAAAAGGAGTCTTTTTCAACCACCATTTTAGTTTCACTGGACATCATACTGTCCCTGTCCGGGGTAGCGCTTGCCCCTCCTTATGAGTGCGGACCAATTGAGCTTCACGTGGAAATACTGGTGTTAACGCTCCTGGTTCCCCCTGAAGCCCTTTTTCTTTGGGCCCCAATCTTTACTTTTTTACTCAACGTCTGGAGGAAATTGCTCTCTGAAACTTGGTTTCCTGTCCGCTACATACTCCCATGGTCCTCTGAATAACCTACATCTGGTCCAAGTTTTCCTGTACCTTCCCTTGTAAGCACTTCAGAGGAATTTTTTTACGCAGCTATTTTGTACATGCAGAGTTTTTTAGTGGGTTTAATTCTAGAAAACACATGTTTTAAAATAGGATGGAATCCACCAATGTCTTTGTTTCTCTTTTTTTCATTGTATTAAATGGTTATTCTCAATACGGATTGATAGCTTATGCTAAAGATCTTGCAAAAACAAGTCATTTTGCCATATGTGTCCATAAACAGTGTCCTACCTTATTCCCTGTTTTTCTGACAGCACCATCCACCCTTGAGCCACTCTTGACAATTGTGAAGAACAAATGTCTTTTAGAAAACATTTTTATTTTTATAATAGAACCTGTATGTAGCTGCATTTCACAGCAAAATGCCCCCACAAATTCAAAGCATGACCCATGAGGCCACTCTCTTGACAATTGTGAAGAACAAATGTCCTGTTTAGAAACATACATTTTTTAATAATAGGACCTTAGTATTGCTACATTTCAAAGCATGCATGACCAAAAAATTATAAAAAATACTTCACAGTCACTGTTAAAAATGTGAGGGAGAAATGCCACATTCTGTTGTCCAAAGACCATGATTATTGCAGTACTCACAGCAACATGAGCCCCAAAAATTATAAATATGACTTCTCAGCCACTATTAAAAATTGTAAGTTGAGGAAATGGCCACATTCTGTTCCAAAGACCATAATTATAGGCTGTATTCTCACAGCAACATGACCTCAAAACCAATGACACGATGCGAAAACTTCTAAAGATACAGTGAGTAAATGGAATACGGTGTTTGTTCATGAAACCTTGCTGTCTTTATAACAGTCCTCCTCACAGCTAAACAGCAAAATGAACTGTTGGGAAAAGAAATAAAAATTTGCCGTAAGAAATGATCATTTTAAAAAAAAGTTTTCAAGAGGACCATTATCCTGTTTGAAGAAGAATGTGAAGTAGAACCGGCAAACTTAATCGGGTGACCTTCGGAATTGGAGCACAACAATCAGATATCCATGCCTGATATCATCTTGATGAAGTCAAACGATCACATTATCAGTTGAAAGCCGGATGCGTTTGTCTGTAAAAGTGACTCCTCCAGCTGTGTCTGAAGGTCCGCTCAAATGATCGCTGGCTGCTGGGCAGGACAACACCTGCTATGCATGGCGAGCGAGCGAGCTCGGGCCATTCGTGACATTTTGGATACCCAGAAGTCTTTGGGTCCGGAAACACATACAAAATACAATCGGTGTTGAGACGCAGCATATGTCGAGCACCAATGATCTTAAGCTGGTCTTCTGTTGTTGGATATGGCCCAGCATGCATGCATTGGTGAGAGTGGTAAATAAAGATTGCCAAGTCACACCATTAGGCACTCTACTGCAGTTACGTCGCTGATGTTTTTTCCCAAACCGTGACATTTGGGGACGTGAACAGACGCAACATGATGTCTCCAGCTTGATCATAATCAGCAAGGTCTCCATTTCCTGCAATTTAACTCTCTATTTTTGGGTGGGTGGAAGGAAAGTTGGCTGAGTTTTGTTTTGATGACCGGGGATCCAGGAGGGTGGCCAACCCAGTAACTGTTGTTCATTTGGATGGCCTTAATGCGGGGATCATGTGGAGGAAATGGAGCATTCCAAGCACTCATGTGAGAGATGGACCTTGATTACCCAAGCCTCTGGGTCGAGGGCACTAGCAACTGATTCTTCACTCATCATCCTCCTCCGCCACAAATTCGCGCCTACCTCTTCCAAGGCAGGGGGACGTCGGAAACAGTCGGTGTCTAGGAAATACCTCCTCCTCCTCCGCCTGCCTCCGACAAGCTTCAACACAGCCGTGACTTCCTGAGATGATTGCACCCTGAAGCTGATGCGCCACCTTGCAAACTAGCTCCTCTGGACCCCGAACCACTGCCTAATGAAGAGCCGATGATATTGTGAAACTGTCGGCCTTGTGGATTTGACGGAGAGAAAAGGCTCCGTGTCCGATCTGTTCCGACGTCCTCCTCCGTCGCTGGCGGGACCTGTTGTTTTCAGAGTGTCCAACGATCGTGTCCGAGAACAAAGATCACCACAATGGCTTCATGCTGACCAAGGGGCATTGTCCGCACTGACCCATCTTTGGGTGGCTTCTTCAAACTGCAAGATGGTGCAGAGCTGCATTCACCATGCTCCCACTCTCGGTGGCTCAACACACCAGGTCCGCACCGCTGCTTGTCAGGCCATTGTCACTTTTCGTACTGCGTTAACGGCATTGCGCGCTTGGCCAAATCGCGAGGAGCATGGTGAGAGGGTGGAATTCCAGCGTGTTTGCCTCACGTCAACAATGAGACGGTTTGACGGGGAGGCCCGAGCTGATGCTGGCAACGCAGCCAGCTGGACGAAGCAGGGTGCGAACGGCGGAAGTGCGAACTTAGACTTCGAGCCTTCCTCCGCAGAAGGCAGACCAGACCCGGTTAGCTCTTTAGAAATTTCTTGACGACAAGGGTTATGACATGGGTGCCAGCAAGGGATGATGCTCCAGTCTCCGATCTAAAGGGCGGCCAGCAGATTTCGCTCCGTTATCCGCACACCTACCTTGCCTGGCACAAGGTTCTTGGCACCCACCCAGCGCTCGGGTCTCGTGCCGGAGAGCCGTCCACCAGCTCCTTACCTGTGTGTGGACGGTCCTCCAATAGAGATTAATTTCAACATACACGGTCTGGTTCTCTGGGGCAACGTGGATGCCACTCTGAGTGACCCTTGTGGGAATGAACCACTGCACCATCCCTCGCGGTTTTGAAGAGCGTGCGCACGAGCCTGAGAGCACCGTCCCCCCCAGAGACATCCACCCGCAGCTCACCCAGTGAGCAGTCACAGAGATATAGTGGGCCCTTGGCCGTGCCCTTACTAGTCCATGTGTTCGGTGGGTCAGGTGGACTTTTCCGGCCACCGAATTGCAGACAACCGCGCTTTGAAGATTTTAGATGACACACGTGGCTGGCCAGGGCCAGGGGACTGCTTTTCTGGCAAAGAAATGCCCTGCGGCATCTGTTATTGGGGGCAGGCAAGGGCCATGACGTGGCGGAACCCAGTCTGTTTTCCCACCAGAAAACGGAAAGGCAACATTTCCATGCCAAAAAGCCTGGCAAGGGCCGACATTCAGGCTTTTGGCTTTGGATGGTTTAGGTTAAAGTGTACTCTGTGCTCCAAAACCTGGAATACAGAAGGCTGGCGCTAGCTGGGCCGCTGTAACGTCGTGCATGTCGTCAACTGGCGGAAGGAGAAGTGGGTAAGATGGGTCTCTGGTGTGCAGGTGTACTTCAGGCGAGCGGCGTATGGCTGATCCCTGATCAGGACTCTGAAGACATGGGCATCTGAGGAACGCTTGGTGTGTGCGGAGGAGGAGGAGGCGAAGACAAGAGGGTGTGACAGTGGTTGGAGGCCCTGCGTCGGTCCTGGCCTTTTTTGGCCAAGTATTGCCTCCATTTCAAATCATGCATTTGCTGCATGTGACTAGACATGTTGTGGTGGTTACACCTAAAGGTTCTTGCCTCTACTTATTGCGTTTACGGCATATGAACAACGCTGGGTGAATCAGAGGTCTTGGTCTAAGAAGGCCCAGGGCTTTGAGAGGTCCTGGATCCTTTTTGACGGGCGAATAAGCGAGGGAGCAGGATTGCGTTTGGGGGGCTGACCGTGGCTCGGCGGAATCATATCAGCGGAACTTCTTCTGCTCGCCCTCTCTCCCATTTTGAGGAGGAACCCGTACTGACACTACCTCCTCGCTTCCTCCGTCGTCCAGTATAAGCCGCTAGCAAGCAAATTCCTGCTGAAAAGGACCACGATGGGATCCCCTGCAATGTCGTCATCAATCATCATCCTGACATTCTGCATCCAGAGCTTCGGGCCTACAAGCAATGAGGGACTGCAATGCAGTTGCCCGACCGCGACCGGGATTATTGCGATTGACCAGCTTCCTTCTCCCTCCTCTGATGCATCAGTAACTGGTCGTCAGAGCAGAGAAATCATCCCTCTTTGGCCTCTTGATTTTTAACATGCCTTCCTGACCCCACCGTATTTTGTCACAAATAGTCCTTCAGAAAATGGATTATCCACAGCCAGTGGCGGGTACAACAACGAGTTGAACATTTGGGGCTGCGTCATGTGGACCAGGATGCTGTGATCGCTGATGACGACATTTGTGGCCGTGAACTGGGAGGACGAGGAGGTAGAGACTCTGGATGCAGGTTGCATTAATCCACTGAAGGGACAGATTGGCGACGCTGTTCGTTACTAGAGATTCACAGGGGGGCCCTGAACCCAGCGATGACATGCCTGCGTCCTGCAACTGGACGATCCGCTGGCATGTGTGTTGGCCGCCAGCACTGGAAAGGAGCACCTTCTCTCGTACCGTCTACCTCCATGTCCTAACCGCCGCCTCTTTGCTCGCTTACCACCTGAATTTTTTCGCTCCATGTTTCAGAAAATTATAAAGAAATTTGAGAAAGTAAGGAAGAGTTTAGGAAAGTCCACTTATTAAAAAGACGCAAATCACGCTATTCCGCAATACTCAAATCAAAACAAAATTGGCTGGATTCAAAATATAACAGCAAAGTAATCTAACAACAAAGCTGGCCTGCGCCCAAAGTGAAAAAACACGTATCTAAATGATCGGATAATAAAAGGTATTTTTTGCACTTATCAATTCACCGTTGGTGAACTACAAAATTGCTGTATTCAAAATTTTAACTGCAAAAGTAGATCTAATCAACAAAGCTGGCCTGCGCCAAAGTGAAAACACACGTATCTGTAATGTAATCGATAATTCAAGAATATTTTTGGCACCTTTCAATTCAACTGTGTACTATAAAATTGCTGGATTCAGATTAAGTGCAAGCTGCCTCAATGACAAAGCTAGTAGTGCGCCAAAGGCAAAAAAACACGTATCTGTTATGTATTCGTATATACAAAGAATTTTGGCACCTTTCAATTCACACTGTTGTGTAACTATAAAACGCTGGATTCAAATTTAGTGCAAGGTGGATATAATCAACAAAGCTGGCCTTGCGCCAAAGTGAAAAATCATTATCTGTAAATGGTATTCGGGATAATATCAGGTATTTTTTGGCACCATCAGTTCACCTGTGGTGACTACAAAATTGCTGGAATCAAATTTAACTGCAAAGTAGATCTATCAACAAAGCAAAGTAGATCTATCAACAAAGCTGTCCTGCGCCAAAGTGAAAGAAACCGTATCTGAATGTATTCGATAAAAAAAGGTATTTTTGGCACTATCCAATTCACCTGTGGTGACTACAAAAATTGCTGGATTCAAATTTAACCTGCAAAGTAGATCAACAAAGCTGGCCTGTGCCAAAGTGAAAAAACACGTATCTGAGAATGTATTCGATACTACAAGGGTATTTTGGCATCCTATCAATTCACGGGCTGTGGTGTACTAAAAAATTTGCTGTATTCAGATTTAAGTGCGAAGCTGCCTCAATGAACCAAAGCAGTATGCGCCAAAGTCAAAAAACACGTATCTGTTATATGTATTCGTATACTCTACAAGATATTTTTGCACCTTTCAATTCACCTTTGGGGCATAAAATTGCTAGGATTCAGATTTAAGTGCAAGCTGCCTCAATGAACAAAACTGTAGTGCGCCAAAATCAAAAAAACCACACGTATCTGTTATGGTATTCGTATAATACAAGATATTTTTGGCACCTTTCAATTCACTTGTGGTGAACCTATAAAATTGCTGGATTCAAATTTACGTGCAAGGTGGATATATCAACAAAGGTGGAATGGGCAAAATTACCAAAATGCATTTAAAATGGAACACCTATCTTAAATGTTAAGTACAGATAAAAAAAGTGAAGTTTTGCACCTAACAAAGAGACCTGCGTTACGAGAAATATGTTTATCCTATATGTTCAGGCTGCCCAATATCCAGGAAAGTATTTCAATAGAAAAACTGTCAATAATATAGCTATTGCAAGAGCAATGGTCTACACAAAGTCTTGGTGAACGTTT
The DNA here is from genome assembly GCA_025379985.1 of Phyllomedusa bahiana. NCBI lineage: Eukaryota > Metazoa > Chordata > Amphibia > Anura > Hylidae > Phyllomedusa > Phyllomedusa bahiana. The sequence continues at coordinate 11,065 of JAODAL010037741.1, forward strand.
GTTCCATATCCTTTAAGAGCTTGTCTGTGTTCGCTCCGCGGCTCACCCTCCCCTCCTCCCTTCCCCCCCCCATGACTTTACAGCGGTAGATGCTCCTTTTAAAATTCTCTACCTAACTATATAAAAAACTTCCAATCTCTAATCTAAACTAAATTGTGGAAGGATATCACAGCTAATAGTATAGGTATCTTCTGTGAAGAAATAGAATAATTTCGCTGAGCGTTATGGACACAAGCGAGAGCACTTCCTTACTGCTCTGAGACGCTGAGTATGACGCTGGAGGCTGAACAGAAACTCTAGTTCTATGTAAAAACGAGGTCATGGTGATTTTTTCCAGCCAATCGCAACCATACACCATCCCAGTCATGACTCGCACACAGACATCTCACCCTGCTCTCTACTCATGTAAGCGATTTGCTGGCCGCCAAAAAAACAGGAACGCCGAAAAGGCGCGATCTTAATTAGGAATTTTTTTTTGGAAAAAATTTGCACATGATTTTAACTCTAAATTATCGCATGATCTAAAAAATTTCGATCAACATAAAGAACTGGTGCCGATTTCATCAATTTGTCGATAATAATCGCTCAACACTACCGACCACCTCTCCCTAATCTTTTATCTGATTGCTCCAAGCTGCCATTCAACCAGGCCGAGTCACTCCCTGTAGAGTCAAAAAATTAACAATGGACGACAGAATCTTAAAAAGAAAAAAAAAAAAAGGATCTACTTTTATTTCGTAGTGAGTATCATGAACCGGGGACAAAAGACAATGTTTCCGCCACACCAAGGGCGGTCTTTTTCAAGTAGCATAAATTTAAAGTGCATTATCCTTTTGGATAACAGAACCTCCCATAGCGTTCTTAAACCAATAAAATGACTTCATCATTCATTAATCATAATACAGATGTACCGGCAGCAGTGTATAGGAGAAATATAGTGAAATACATACAATATATAATATATATAATATATATAATATAATAAATATATATATATATATATATATATATATATATATATATACCAATACTAATGAAATTACCACATCCTTAGGGTAATCCTGATAAGGGATGCATAGCATATGGCTCCTACTTAGTGCCAGCATCTTCACATATTCAATGCGCATGTCCAGAAGTAAAAGCACATGTGCTGGAAACCTCTGGACATAGTTGCCTATATCAGCTTCATACATATTTAATGCGCATGTCTGAAGCTACAGAACGGAGCCATTTAAAACTCTGGGGGACATGTATGAAAACTGTCTAGGTCTAAGGGTGCATCCCCACGGCAGAGGACAAATCGGTCGTTACCACCGTATGTCCTGTTTTACCGCTGTCCCCATGGCCGCGGGGAGGACGGCTTTTCTCCGCGATTCACAAGCGTGTAGAATGTTTTGTACATTCAGGAGGGTTACATACATAACAATTGTTGAAATACTACAAATTGTGACAAACAATGGATTTAAAACCAATAATGGCACCTGCATGACTAAATCTAAGGGTAGAGAGACAAAGCTAATGTTTGCCTGACGTGAGGTATGAGGTATCTAGAAGAGATGGTTATAGTCTTGAAACGTGAATAGTTGGGACCGACTGTGTTTGTGTTAGATGTATCCAGATATGGGTGACACATAAGTCAGTTGGAGACGTTAATGTCGAGGATTAAGAGGGTCGCTTTATGACAGCAAATCAAAATGCGGTATAGACACCTTTAAATCCAGTACCGACGCTTTCCCCATACAATATTAGGTCTAGGGATTCAAAATTTCTAACACTGTGGAAAAAAGGTATCCTCTATCTTGGTGCCAGCGTACAAGGTGCGGATTATGTCTTTTACTGGCAGCACTTAAGCTAAGTATCAGTCACTTATCTAACCGAAAGGGAAGTACATGGTTAGATATGCGTTGTATAACGTATTCTTTTTCCACAGTGAGAGAAATTTTGAATCCCCTGTGACCTAATATGTATGGGGGAAAGCTGGATAGCTGGGTTTAGGTATGCAGTGTAATATATAGGGTTAGATATTAATATTTAATGTCTAGTAAAGTATGTTTTAACAGGGTTTATTATTGCAGGATTTAAATAACAATTGTTGAAAAATAAATGGACAAAAATGATAGTAATGAACAAGAGGAAGAGGGCCCTGCCTGGGTTACAATCTAAAAGGAGGAGGGGAGAGACAGAAGGGGGGCACATTTGGCCTTACGGTGGTGGTTAGTGTAGGTTATGGCTATCTGAAGAGATGGGTTTTAGTGCTTTGAAACTGTGAAAGTTGGGGAAGTCTGATGTTTGTGTTAGGATTCCGAGAAAGGTGAAGCACAAGTGAAGTCTTGAGAGGGTTTGTGAGGAGCTGATAGAGGGGAGCAGAGGGAGAGGTCCTGTGAGGAGCGTAGATTGCGTGAGGGGAGAGTATCTGGAGATTAGGGCAGATATGTAGGGAGGGGAGAGGTTATGGAGAGCCTTGTAGGTCAGGGACAGTACCTTGAACTGGATTCGCTGGGCAATAGGGAGCCAGTGAAGGGATTGACAGAGGGGAGAGGCAGAGGAGTAGCGGGGAGAGAGATGGATAAGACGGGCAGCAGAGTTAAGGATGGTTTGAAGGGGAGCGAGAGTGCTGGATGGGAGGCCACAGAGAAGGATGTTGCAGTAGTCTAGGCGGGAGATGACGAGGCCGTGGACTAGCGTTTTTGTAGTGTCAGAGTTGTGGAATGGGCGAATGCGTGAAATATTTTTCAGGTGGAGGCGGCAGGCCGAGGTGAGGGTTTGGATGTGCGGTTTGAAGGATAAGGAGGAGTCAAAGGTTATCCCAAGGCAGCGGACTTGTGGAGCTGGTGAGAGAGTGCAGCCATTAACAGTGATAGAGAGATCAGGTGGAGGGGTGGAGTGGGACAGTGGAAATATGATGAGTTCGGTTTTATCTACATTTAGTTTTAAGAGACGGGAGGAGAAGGAGGATATGGACGATAGGTAGTCTGGGATCCGGGAGAGAAGAGAGTTAATATCAGGACCGGAGATATAAAGCTGTGTGTCATCTGCATACAGGTGGTATTGAAAGCCATATGAGGCTATGAGCTGACCCAGGCCAAGAGTGTAGATAGAGAAGAGTAGTGGGCCCAGGACAGACCCCTGGGGGACACCAACAGAGAGCGGGCGGGCGGGAGGAGGTGGTGCAAGAGTGAGAGACACTGAATGTCCGTTCAGAGAGGTATGAGGAGATCCAGGAGAGGGCCAAGTCAGTGATGCCGAGGGAGGAGAGGATTTGTAGCAGGATGGAGTTGTCGACAGTGTCAAAGGCAGAGGACAGGTCTAGGAGGAGAAGCACAGAATAGTGGCGTGAGGCTTTAGCAGTCACTAGGTCGTTGGTGACCTTAGTGAGGGCGGTTTCAGTGGAGTGGTTGGGTCTGAAGCCTGATTGGAGTGGGTCAAGGAGAGTGTTGGAGGACAGATGGGAGGACAGTTGAAGATAGACATACTGTTCCAGGAGTTTGGATGCAAAGGGAAGCAGTGAGATGGAATGATAGTTGGAGAGTGAGGAGGGGTCGAGAGATGGTTTCTTAAGGATGGGGGTGATGGTCGCATGTTTAAATGAGGAAGGGAAGATGCCAGAGGTTAGTGATAGATTGAAAAGGTGGGTGAGGGCTGGGAAGAGAACAGTGCTGAGGTCTGGGATGAGGTAGGATGGCAGTGGGTCAAGGTTACAGGTAGTGAGGTTGGATTTGGATACTAGAGAGGAAAGGTTATCGTGACTGACAGTGGGAAAGCAGGTTCACTGGGGACTGTGTCAGGGTAAGGGTGGGTGGTGGCGATGGTGGAGGTATAGAGGTGGGCAGTGGGGACTGTGGGATGAAGCTTTCTCTGATGAGGTTGATTTTATTTAAGAAGTGAGTGGCAAAATCGTCCGCTGATAGGAGAGATGGGGGAGGAGGTGCTGGGGGCGAAGGAAAGAGGTGAAGGTGTTGAATAAATGTCTGGGTTGTGAGACAGGGAGGATATGATGGTGGTGAAGTAGTGCTGTTTGGCGGTAGTGAGTGCAGACTTAAATGCGTGTAGTGATTGTTTGTATGAGGTGAAGTCATCAGTGGAGCGGCGTTCAGCAATTCTGGAAGCTCGCCTCAGTTGTTTAGTGGAGGCTGTGTGCCATGGTTGTCTGTTGATGTTGCGGGTTCTATTGTGTGTGAGAGGAGCGACTGAGTCAAGGGTGGTGGTGATTGTGTTGTTGTAGAAAGCAGTGGCTATGTCTGGGTCATTAAATGAGGAGATGGTAGAAAGAGGTGCAAGAGAGTCAGTGTGCAAAGGTTAAGATTTCCATACATGTGGCCCTTTGTATCTACATAAAACACACGCTGAGGGACCAAGAAAAAACTTACTATCTATAATGCGTTTAATACACCAAATTTTATCATTATTATTTCTTAGTATTAATGAGGATCATATATAAAAATCTCGATTACCTCTACCGTGGCCATATCGTATAAAATCCATATATTATAAGCCCAAAGGTAGACGTATCTTAATTGGCTTCAAGAACTAGCAAAGCGGATGCAAAAAAAATTCTGGGTATGAGACTAGCCCAATACCCAATAATTCATCAACCATCGCTCCTGCACTATTGTAATATTTTTGAAAAGTGGCAAAACCCCTGAAAAGGCTCCTTCCTTGTGGCTCCTGCAGAAACCACAGGGCACCTTCAGAGGTCTTGTTGAGCCCGTGTCTCAGAGGGCTGTCATGCGTGATATGAGGGTTCAATGTTATGGCTGATACAGGCGAGTCCTGATCATAGATGGTGCACTGTTGCAGTGCATCAGTTTCTTTTTGGAAAGAACACGGCAGCTTTTATATGCAAAGGAAGACAGAAAATGAAAGCTGGAATCTGATTAAATGCTACATGCAGATGCTGCATTTTTTATTTGCACCAGTTTGAACAGATCTCCCCACTGAGAGGGGCTACAGTTCTACAAACCTCTGACTAGACCTAAAAATACCGACTTTCCTATGAGGGCCAACAGCGACCCGCACTGCACAACAATTTTCCCCAATTTGTGCCCTCACACCTGAAACTTAATATTTTTTCCATTGTGTCACACAAAACCGGGGATATCTGAAAAACGCAGTTGTGGGGTTCACACATCCCCCCTTAAAAGAAAGAATTAAAAAAGGTATCGGCTCTGTTTCAAGGGGTTCAGAACCCCTATACTCCATCTGCGGGTTTTCATTTTTTTTGAAAAAACAGGGGAGAAGTAGGTGGATTGTCCTTCTCAGGGATAGAAAAAGTGAATTCTAAACGAGGGGGTGACATACATAAGAAATTGTTAGAGAATTCAAATGGATTTTTAAGTTACAAACAAACCCCCTTTTACGGTCTCAATGAACTGAAAATTTTTATTGTATATTAAGGGGTTTTGCTCTCTTTTTCAATAAATTGTTTTTAAATTTAATTTTTGGTTTTTAAAAGGGAGCACAGGTATGTCCCCCCCCCTTTAAAGGATTTTTATCCGTTTATATTGAATCATCTTCCCATAATCCATTTTTTTCGGGTTTTTCACTTTGAATTCGGGGGCGTTTTTTACGGGTTTTCCACTGGGTTTCAGTAAAGCCAGTCGGGAAGCTTTTAACAACCTTTTTGGCACCTATTGAGAGTCAAACAGGTTTTAAAGCTATAGCAACCTGAGGACTGATGCACCCCTATAAAAAGAGGGGAAATCTGGGAAAAAGGAAAGATATCTTTTAAGGGCCCATAAAAAGCAAACTACTTGTTTTTGCAAGATATTTACCATAAAAAGCAATCCTTGTTAAAAGGGTTGTAGTGAGACAACCCATTTAAGAGAGGAGACAGACACAGAAACTCAAAAGGCTCTTTTTTAACCGCATCTTTTAAATTTTGCCCCGTTATCTATGAATAGGAAATAACTTTCCCAAACACGGGGCCCAAATACTTTTTAAAGGCCATCACAGGGTTTTTGCGTAACATTACCTTATGCGCTTCAAATAAGGGAATTTTTTAATATATACCAATAAAAGGATAGGTTTTAAACTGATGAATTTCTGTCCGTGCATAAAGATGGAAGCACACACTTTAATTGGTGCCACAGATGCTGGGGGGTTTTAGTACCCACCATTTGCTACAAATTTTTGCCAGGTAGGGAACAATTGAAAAAGTTGTGGTTCTTGGAAAAACTAGAAAAAGTAAATCAACCCCCCGCAAAAGAAATTTAATTAAAACCCCCGATTCCAAAAAGTCGTGGTCCCACTGCTGCTGGGAGTTGTAATCTACCAGCTGCACTTACAGTCCTTGCCAGTTGTGGACCCACAGCTGTAATCTATCACTTCGATCGTTACAGTTTTCCTAGTTGTAGTCAGACAGATTCTAGAAGTTGTAGTCCACGCTGCTGTCAGTTTTTAACCCCTCACCTTGCAGTACCCTGCAGAGACAAATATATTATAATATATAACGATACTGCATAACTCACAGCTCATCAACGCTCCATTTTGAAGGTGGACATGTGGTAACACCTCTTCTGCCAGCTTATAGCCAGAGAACTACCTGGACAAGCCGTAGGGGGTACAGAAGCCTTCAGACAGTAAACACCTGGACACTGCGACAATGATGACCCTACGTGACGGTAGAAACGCTAGAGTATTTCTGAAGAAAAATCAAAACGAAGTTCGTACGTGAAGCTAAGGGCCACCGTCAGCGCTGAGGGAGGATGTGGCGGCTGCGTGTGCGAGTGCGGGGCGAGGGAGGGGACACTGCAGGAAAGTTGGAGCGCAGGAAAGTCCCTAAAATACCAGACAGACGAGCAGTGACGACATAGATCACATGCCCGCTGCGTCTACACAGGACGGAGAGGGAAGCGCCGCCTGTCACCCTGCTAAGTACTCTGTCACCCTGATACTGTTATCTATTGTTATCTACACACTGCCATGTACACTGTCACCCTGATACTGTCATACACTGCCATGTACACTGTCACCCTGATACTGTCATACACTTCCATGTACACTGTCACCCTGATAATGTCATATATATACACTGCTATGTACACTGTCACCCTGATACTATCATATATATACACTGACAAGTACACAGTCACCATGATACTGTCATATACAGGCTCGGACTGACAGTCCGGGGATCGTGGAATCCCCCGGTGGGGCCCCCCTCAGCCAGCAGTGGGCCCCGTAAGGCAGTGCGGCGCTTCCCCTAGGCCCGGCTCTGCAGCATCCGTCACTGAACACCCTGGCACAAGGGGGCCCTGTGACTACCAGTTGTGACCTGGCTACTGAGGGGCCCTGGTTTCCTACAAAGGGCCCTGGCCTACAAGGGGTCCTGAGCACTAGGGGGGCCTGGCACTAGGGGGCCCTGACTATTAGGGGGGCCCTGGCTACAAGGGGGGTCCTGGCAGGTCCCCTGCGTCCCAAGCGCCCAGAGACCGGCCCAGGAGTCGGGGACTGAATGTCCCCGACTCCCTGACTGCGCGCTGTCACGGAGCACAGCGCACTTAGCGCAGCTTTCCGCTGATTCCCCTGGCAGGCTAACCGCGTCAGGCCTTCAGCCTGCCGGGCGACGGCCCTACAGCAGACTAGCCGCGTGACGTCACATCACCGCGCCGCCTATGCAGGGTGGCAGTACGGAGCCGGCGGGGAGCTCGGGGCGCCCGGGAGCGGCAGGAGCGGGAGCCAGGTAAGTGGCTGTTTTTTTGTTGTTGTTTTTTTTAAACTATCTACAGGGGCCCTGGCTACTAGGGGGGTCCTGGCTACTAGGGGGGCCCTGTCTACTAAGGGGGGCCCTGACTACTAGGGGGGCCCTGGCTATTATGGGGCCCTGCTATTAGGGGGGCCCTGCAACTAGGCTAAGGGGGGTCCTGACTACAAGGGGGGTCCAGACTACTAGGGGTCCTGACTACTAGGGGGGGTCGCCCTGGCGACAAGGGGAAGCTGACTATAAGTACCCTGGTTACAAGGGGGGCCCGGCTACTAGGGGGGCCCTGCTACTAGGGGGGCACTGTGTTAAGAAAGGGTCCTGACAACTAGGGGGGTCCTGGCTACTAGGGGGGATCCTGGCTACTAGGGGGGATCCTGGCTACTAGGGGGCACTGGCTACAAAGGGGTCCTGACTACTAGGGGGGCCCTGGCTACTAGGGGATGCTGACTACTAGGGGGGCCCTGGATACTAGGGGGGCCCTGACTACAAGAGGGGCCCTGGCTACAAGGGGGCACAGGTAACAAAGGGGTCCAGACTACGATGGGGGGGGGGGTCCTGGCTACTAGGGGACACTGGCATACTAGGGGGATCCTGGCTACTAGGGGAGCCCTGGCTACAAAGGGGTCCTGTCTACTAGATGGAGCCCTGGCTACTAGGGTGTCCTGGCATACTAAAGGGGGGCCCTTGGCTACAAGAGGGGGCCACTGGCTCACAGGGGGGCCCTGGCTACTAGGGGGGCCCATGCTACTAGGGGGCCTAAGGCTACCAGGGGGCCCTGGCTACAAGGGGACCCTCTACTAGGGGGCCCTGGCTACAAGGGGGGCCCTGGCTACTAGAGGGCCCTACTACAAGGGGGGCACTTGGTAATAGGGTGGCACTGGCTACAAGGGGTCTGACTACGTAGGGGCCCTATCTACTAGGGGGGCCCTGGCTACTAGGGGGACCCTGACATAGGGGGGCCCTGCTACTAGGGGGCCCTGGCTACCATGGGGGGCCCCTGGCTTACCTGTGGGCCCTGACTACAAGGGGGGCCAACTACAAGGTGGCCCAGGCTACTAGTGGGACACTGGCTACTAGGGGGCCCTGACTACTAGGGGCCCCTGGCTACTAGGGGGCCCCTGACTACTAGGGGGGCCCTGGCTACTGTGGGCCCTGGCTACTAGTGTGGACCTGGCTAACTAGGGGGGTTCCTGGCTACTAGGGGGCCCTGGCATACCAGGGGGGCCCTGGCAACTAGGGGTCCCTGGCTACCAGGGGGGGCCCTTAGACTACAAGCGGGGGGGCCGCGCTGGGCAACAAGCGGTGCCCCGGCTACTAGGGGGGCACTGGCTACAAAGGGGTCCTGACTACTAGGGGGGTCCTGGCTACACAGGGGTCCTGACTACTAGGGCGGCCCTGGCTACTAGGGGGGCCCTGGCTACTAGGGGGGCCCTGTCTACTATGTGGTCCCTGACTACAAGGGGGCCCTGGCTACAGAGGGGGCCCTGGCTACAAGGGGCGCCCTGGCCTACCTAAAGGGGGCCTCTGAACTACAGGGGGGTCTGACTACAAGGGCCCTGGTACGGCGACAGGTGGCCCTGATACAAGGGGGGGCCCTGGCTACCTATAAAGGGGCCCTGGCAATCTAAGGGGGCCCGTGACAACCTACAAGGGGCCCCTGACTACAAAGGGGGGCCTACTACCAAAGGGGTCCTTGCTACCTATATGGGGCCTCTGGCTACCTAGAGGGGGGCCCTCTCTACAACGGGGGCCCTGACTACAAGGGGGGGCCTTGCAATCTAAGGGGGCCTTGACTACCTACAGGGGGCCCCAGACTACATGAGGGCCCTGGCTACCTAACAGGGGGGCCCCTCTAAAAAGGGGGGCCCTGACTACCTACAGGGCCCCCAATGACTACCTACAGGGGGCCCTGGCTAATCTAAAGAGGGAGCCCTGTCAACTAAATACTAAGGGGTTCCTCTGACTATCTACACGTAACTAAAGGGGGGCCTGACTTCCAGAACACTACCTAAAGGAGGACCCCAAACTACCCTGTATACTAACCTAAAGGAAACCCCTAACTGTATAGACCTAAAGAAAACCCCTACATTATAGTACCTAAAGGCAAACCCCTAGACTGCCTTTAATAGTACCTAAAGGAGACCCCTAACTGCCCTGTATATCTACCTAAAGGAAGACCCCTAACTGCCTGTATACACCTAAGGCGGCCCAAAGTGCCTGTATACTACCTAAAGGGTCCCTAACTGCTTGCAGCCTATATAAAGGGTACCCTACTTCCTACAGCTTACCTAACAGGTGGAAACCACCGACCTACCGCCTAACTAAAGGGACGTCAACCAACACCTACCTACACCATATCCTAACTGGGTCCACCAACCTAACAGTAGCCTAACTACTTTCCTAACTGGGGCCTCTTATCTACTGTGGGCTATTTTACCAACCCACCTGTGGTCTGAGTACCCACCGAGCCTTCCTGTGGCTGGCCCTACCAACTTATCCAGCGAGAGTTACCTACCTAAATAGTGGCCTTTTCTAGTTACCTGGGCCACTCCGCCACCCTCCAACCCCTTAGGATTACTAAGCTTGTACCGCTCTCTCGCCAGCCCCTATGGTAGTTTGTACTGTGTGAATGGGTGAAGAGATCTGGAAAATTGAGGAGATTCTAAGATAAATTGTGTGTAATTTTCCTCAGATTGAGTTGTGGCCGGAACAAGTCATCATGCGGTTGGAACGGATGTAAAGAAAAGGATAAGAACAACCAATAGAAGAGAACGACTCATCAGATATGAGCATCTCCACCGTTAGTCCCTGATTTCAAGGGTTATTTTTTATATTGTTATGTGATGTGACCTGAGCAGTGTCTGACCTCTATGTGGTCCCTATATGGCGGTGTGTAGGTTATACCGAGCTTGTGACTGACCTCTATGTGGTCTCTATATGGCAGTCGTTGCAAGGCGATAACCTAGCTGTGTCTGATGCTCTATATGGCCTCTATAATGGGCGTGTGTAGATTATACCTGAGCTGGTGACCCAGAACCTCTATGTGATCGACATATTTACTATTGCCATATGCAAACGTTAAACTCCTTCAGTTCTCTGATCTGTAAACTCTAAAAGCGTAAATTTGTAATTATATAAAACACTATACCTCTATGCACACTATTTAAAACCTAATTCTAACCTACATCATTAAACCCTGTTATTGCTTCTGAAAGGAGAATAACTCCCTTTCTATTAACAACAGGAGGGAGCACAACCTATTAACAGAGAGCCTTATATCTGTTAGCAAAGTACTAGCTCCAGTAAGGGATCCCCAAGCCTACTACTTGGGCATCGTCCCTAATCTCTGACACATAAACACGAATGCCCCCTTGTGACACCCTCAGCAGCGGGGTGACACTTGTAAGACAGAGGGGAAGAAATCACAGATTTAAAACCGCATATCTGACCTGCCCGACTTGTTTCGCCAGCTAACCTTGGCTTCATCAGGATTAAAGTCCATCACAGAGGTGTACAAGTGTCACTTCCTGTTATATCATAAATTAGGTGAACACCCTATTCAGTGCTCACCAATTAGCCATCAGAGAATCCACGATAAAGCCCACTCCCCCTTCCCTCTCCTGCACGCAACACTTCATAATATGTCCAGCTAAAAGCCGCCACCATGCTCCCATGAACAGCAATCCTCAGAGCAAATTCACCACTCCATAGCAGGCTTTCGCCCCGCATCTTAACCGTCTGCCCAATGCCAACGCACTGCACAGCAGACACCAACGCACTGACTGTGATGGACTTCCGTCAAAATTCTCTCATATTATTGCAACTGCGTGGTTCACCTACAACGGCACCTATAAGAATATGTTTACATTCCCACACAACACTACCACTTTAATCATCACCCATACGCCCCACTCACTTCCACATCTAATATATCATATCCATTGGGAATATAGATTTCACTGTACAGTACACCACTGTCATATTATCAAACCCATAAAAGCACTTCGATCTATAAATCTAATATACATATTCATTTTAATAAATCTGCAAGTCCTATTAAGTACATGATTTTTATTGTGCAATAACTATTTGTCTCTGATAATTTTCCATAAACCACTTCTCTTTTATATTTAATATTCATATTCATTTTAATAAAGCTGCAGCTCTATGGTTTACCTCCACCCTCCTACTGCAGTTTGACCTCACAACAACCCATTGAAGATTCTCTCTTCTCCTCCGGCTCACTGCTAGCCACCAAATTCATTACGTCACAGTGGAAGCAATGCAAAATAAGGGGCATGCAAAAACTATTAAGTGTCTTCCAACGCTATTGCATCTAGTTGCAATCCAGTCCAGCACTACACAATGTAGCGACAGAAATAATAAATCTATACATAATGAATATATATACATGAATGGCGTCGTTATCCACTCCCAGGCTGCTCTCGCCACAACAACCGAGTGCACATACATACAATTACAGCTGCCAAAAAAACCCTCCATGCACAAAAGCAATATACATACATCCGATTTGTTAATATAGACACCGTGGCCTCACGTCATTAAAACCAACATCCTTACGACCCAGTAAAAGGAGGGACAATGTAGAGTCCGCAGAGGGGGGAGGGAGGGTATGCGGGGGTAGGAGGCAGGAGCGGAGATAGGAAGAGAGGTAAAAAAAACATATAAGACTCTGAGCTTCCATAGTCATCATATTTCAACTGTGCTGTATCCACTGATCGTACTTAATCACATATAACATGTTTCTTCAAAAATTATTATATAGGGATCAGCAAGATACCTCGATAAATGCTGAAAATGAAAAAGCCTCATTTAGGCCTTTAGGTTTCAATGTATTGAGTCTGTAATATCCAACTTGCCTCTTCCTTGCAAAAAACTACATTCCAGATCGCCCTTTCTTTCCCTATGCATTTGACACAGAAATCCCCAGAATTTAAGCACCTCCTATTTTCACCATAATGTACTTCCAAAATGTTCTCCCGCTAAAGAGCGGTATCACGTCTACTTCTAATAGTTATCAGATGTTTTGCCGATAATCTGACGGACGAAACTCTGTATGGGTTTTTCCACATAGATCTGGCAAGTACACATAGTCCCATAAATCACCCCCCTGTTTACAATTAATGAATTTCTTATCTCAAATCTTCCTTATCAAAGGGACAGAAAGTTTACACTGCACTGACGAGGGCAAAATACCCGAAACAGCCGTCTGTAGTTGACTTAACTGTTTTGCTCAATCCCTTTCACATTGATTAGGCTCCTGCGAGCTACAAGTGAAAATAGGATAAACTACATCCCAATAGAGGTGCGCCTGTGGAGCATCCTCAGCTCTTTATCCCAAAGCATTGCCTTTTTCAAAACATTCGGTGAGGTCTGAATGGCAAGTAAACTCTCACACCACAATTTAAATTGGTTTCCTCTCCTTAAGGAGAGACTCTTCCCCTCCGAAGCCACTCTGCCTCTCACCACAGCAAACCATAATTCTACACTGCACTGACTGAGGGGCAAATACCCCGAAACAGCTGTCTGTAGTTGGACTTAACTGGATTTCGCTTGCTCACACCCATTCACGTTGGCTAGTGACTTCCTGCGAGCTACATTACTGAGGATAACTACAATCCAATAGAGTTCGCTGTGTGGACTCCTCAGCTCTTTTCCCTTAAGCCATTGCTCTTAATATGCAAAACAGTCAGTGAGGTCTGAAAGGCAATAAACCCTCACATCCACTATCCAAACCGCCAATTTTTTTGGTTTCCTCTCCTTAAGGAGAGACTTTTTCTCCTTCGCGAAAGGGATTAACAAATTTTTAGCTTTCCATATAAATGGGACAGAATAACAGTTGCCACAGTAATAAAGCCTACCCACCATAGACTGAAACTATGTTTTTTTTTGCGTCATCTCCCCAAAATGACTATGTACAAATTCTCCCAAGATTTTTCCCTCTTCTATAAGTGACAACTCAGGGGTATTTAGTGAATCACCTCAAGAATACTGGATCTGCCTTCATAATGTGCCAATGTCTTCTAAGTATGGCCCCTGCATTTCATTGGCTCTGTCATCAAAGGTAACCTATACAACGAATTAAAATCAGTTTTTACTTCTTCTTTTTTACTGATTATAACTGTCCTCTTTCACTGGTCAAAGCCCTGTTAAACAGCCTTCCTCAAAATTTTTTTTGGGTAACCCCTTCCTAAAACGTGCAATAAATCTTTATACATTCTTCATTGAAATCCACAAAAGTTGGAAAAACAAAGTTTTCTACGACCCACTCAAAATTTGCCAATTGGAATCCCCTTTTTTGTTGTGAAGTGTGAGTCCAGCTAGAAAAATGTAACAAACTTAGTTATAGCCGAATTTTTCCGAAATACTTAGGTCTGGAATCTGCTTATTTTCATCCAAATAATTTCAAGGCCAAAAAATAAAATTTTCTCCCGATGAAATTCAACATTAATATCATCCCAATTTCATTTATCATTGAGTCTATATACAAATCCAAGAATAATTTTTTCAATACCATCCCAAAATATCAAAATATCATCAATAAAGCGCCCCATTATAAAATCCGATCTTGAAATATTTCAAGGAGGAGTTTTCGGAAAAAAACAATAGCATCCTCCCACCGATACCAAAGTATAATTAGCAAAAACTTGGTTGCACAGACAGTGCCCATGGCTGCTCCTTTTATCTGATGATAAACGGTGCCATCAAACAAAAAATAGTTATGTCAAAACAAAATCCAATAACTGTAAAACAAAATCACTGCCATGTACACTGTCATCCTGATACTGTCATATATATATATATACACTGCTATGTCCACTGTCACCCTGATACTGTCATATATATACTCCACTAGGCCAAATGTACACTGTCCACCCTGATACTGTCATATATAAAATACATACTGTCGTACTACCATCTCCCTGATGCGGTCATATATATACACTGTGGCCATGTACACCTTTCTTAGCCCTTGAAACTGTCATAATAAAATATATATATATATACATACCTTCGAACACTATCTCCCTGAAGCTGTCATATAATTACACGCCATGTACACACGTCCCCAGATACTTTCATATATATATATAATTAAAAATAAAATAAATATATATACACTCATCGGCCACTTTATTAGGTACACTGACCGTGCAATAACGGGTTACCCCCTTTGCCTTCATAACCTCCTCATTCTTCGTGCATAGATCCACAAGGTTTTTGCAACGATGCTCCAATTGGTACAATGGCCCAAAGAGTGCCAATAAAAATATACCCCGAAACTTTTGACACCACACCACCAGCCTGAACCGTTGATACAAGGCAGGATGGATCCATCATTCATGTTGTTGACCCCAAAATTGCTGACCTAACCAACCGAATGTCGCAGCAGAAATCGAGACTCATCAACCAGCCAACGTTTTTTTCCAATCTTCTACTTCCATTTCGATGACTGGGCATAATGGAGCCTCAGTTTCCTGTTCTTAGCTGAAAAGGAGTGGCACCTTCCCCCCGGAGTGGTCCTTCTGCTGCTGTAGCCCATCTTGCCTCACAGTTCGCCGTACTGTGCGTTCAGAGAATGCGCTTCTGCCTAATCCCTTGGGTTGTAACAGGGGGCTATTTGAGTCACTGTTGCCCTTTCTATCCGCTCGAATCAGTCTCCCATTCTCCTTTGACCTCTGGATCAACAAGGCATTTTCCCGCCCACAGGACTGCCGCTCACTGGATGTTTTTTTTTCTTTTTCCGTCCATTCCTGAAAACGCCCTAGAGATGGTTGTTGCGAGAAAATCCCAGGAGATCCATCAGTTTCTGAAATACTACAACCACCCCTTCTGGCACCAACAACCATGCCACGTTCAAAGCACTCAAAATCACCTTTCTTCCCATGACTGATCACGGTTTTAACTGCAGAGATTGTCTTGGACCATGTCTACATGCCTAAATGCACTGATTGCCGCCATGTGATTGCTGATTAGAAAATAAGTTTTAACGAGCAGTTTGGACAGTGTACCTAATAAAGTGGCCAGGTTGAGTGATATAATATATAATGTGTATATATAAATATATTAAAAAATATATATATATATAATAATATATATAATAATATAAAAAATATAAAAATTTGTGATCTTTTAGCGCTCAGGGATTGTGACTTCACGTGTCAGGCAAGAGACAGAGACGTATATCAGTGAAAAACAGGGCTTCCTTTGTATTTATCAGCAAACAGAAAGTACAACGAGCAAAGGCAAGGCACAGAACACAAACAAAAACGCCTGCCCGTCTGGCTCTAACTAACAGAGGTCACTTACTGTCAGTCTGCAGTTCACCCCTGCTGGTTTTCAGCAGGACACCCACCCAAGGCTGAAGGTATCCAGGGGTTGTAACCACCATAGTATCAGCTTACCTGCTGACTTTTATACTCCAGTAAACCCCGGAGAGGAGTCATCTGGAAGTGAGCACCCACCCTGCGTCTATGCTCACTCCAATTAAAGGCCGACCCAGGAAATGGCTGAAGCCATACTTACATATTGACCATGTTAAAAAACCATATGATCGACAGTCTAAACTGTCGACAACCTTAGAGAAGTTTGTGGCGCTTTCATTCCTCCCAATCTCCTTACCTTGGGGGCATTGTTTGGGACAATTGAAAGTGCATGCCAGACACTGGCCGGATGTACACTCCATCTGACACCCTTCCAGCTGTTGCCACCTTACATATCCCCCCACCTCTGCTCAGAACCCGTGGTGGCGGAGCACACCTTGTGCCCGAAACAATGTACTCAAGAATAATGTGTCTGCTTTAGCTTGTTGAGACCCTGACGGTGTTCTACACAGAACTTAAAATCCTGTAGGGCCAGGAACCAACCTGGGACACCCTCGCATTCTTCCCTATGTTTTGAGGGCCATCCACATTTCAATGGGGAGTGATCAGTGAACACCCTAAATTGCCCTCCCCACCAATAGTACCTCAGCGCCTCAATTGCCCAATTTCAGACCATACATTCCTCTCTACAATCGAGTAGTTTCTTTCTGCCGCCGACAGCTTCCGGCTGAGGTACCCGACGGGTCTCTTCCCCAATAACCTTTGGGACAGGAACTGCACCTAAACCCACCTCTGAGCATCCTCTGTACTATGAATTTCCCTTCTGAAATCAGGGGTAACCAGTACAGGTCCTCAAACAGAGTACCTCCTTAAGTTGCAGAAAGTCTTGCTCACCGCCGTGGGTTCCACTTTACTATTGTGGATTTTGCTCCCTTGGTGAGATCTGTGAGAGGGGCGAGCTATTGTGGCAAAGGCTGGCACAAACCTCCTGTATAACCCAGCACTGCCAAGGAAGCTCTAAACCTGTTTCATGGACCCACAGGTTGAAGGCCAAATTTGAATGCCTCCGAGCTTGTCTAACCTGGGGTTTGATTGACCCCGTCAGCCCAATATTATACCCCGAGGTAGGCTGATGCCTCCACTATCCTAAGAGTCACTTCTGTGGGTTGGCCGTTAAGACCGCGGCCCCTATCGCGTCGTAGGACTGCTTGCACCTTAGCCAAGCGAGTCCCAATTCGGCGCTGTAGATCAACCACATCATCCAGGTATAGCGGTGCATATTTTTATGCGGCTGCAGGATGATGTCCAGTAACCTCGGAAAGTCGCAGGGCCCCATGCCAACCAAAGGAAGACTACGTACTGGAATTTCCCTACAGGGTGGAAAATGCCTTTTCTCTTTGGCCAGATCTGTTGAGGGAACCTGCCACGTACCCTTTGGTGAGGTCTAATGTGGTCATATACCTCGGCAGGTCCCAACCTCATCGATCAGCTCGTTACCTTTGGCTATGGGGTAGCATCGAATTGAGACTTCATTTAACTTGCGGAAGTCATTACAAAACCGCAAGCTACCATCTGGCTTAGGGATAATCACGATGGGGCTGGACCACCCACTTTGGGACTTCTCTATTACGCCCATATATACACCCACGTGTCCTAAGAGAGTTAAGTGATGTCATAGATAGGCCCCTATTCTTAATATTTATGGACTGTCTAATAACGGGGTATGTCCCAAAGGATTGGCGCATAGCAAATGTGGTGCCAATATTCAAAAAGGGGTCAAAAAGTGATCCAGGAAACTATAGGCCATAAGTTTAAACCTCTGTTGTAGGTAAAATGTTTAAAGGGTTTTCTCAGAGATGCTATCCTGGATATCTCACTGAAAATAAATGTATAACGCCGTTCCAGCATGGGTTCATGAAGGATCGGTCCTGTCAGACTAATCTCATCAGCTTCTATGGGGAAGTCATTGCTAGACTGGATGGGGGTAAGGCACTGGAGGTCATAGCTCTAGCTTTTTTCTATAGCATGTGATACGGTGCCACAAAAAAGGTTGGTAAATAAAATGAAATGCTTGGACGGGGGGAAAATTTGGTTGCAAGTGGGTAAGTAACTGGCTCACTGATAGAAAACAAAGGGTAGAATTAACGGGTACATACCAGACTGGATCGCTGTTACTAGTGGGGTACCACAAGGGTCAGTATTGGGCCTATCCTCTTTAACATTTTCATTAATGATCTTACACAGGGAATACACAGTAAGAATATCGATCTTTGCAGACGAACTAAGCTCTGTAAAGTAATCAACACAATAGAGGAAATATGTTATTACAAAGGGATCTGGATAAGTTGGAGGCCTGGGCAGGGAAATGGCAGATGGGGTTTAACACTGATAAATGCAAGTTATGCACATGGGGAAGAGAAATCCTTACATGATTACATGTTAAATGAAAAACACTGGGTAAAAGTGACATGGAGAAGGACTTGGGAATCCTGGTGACAGTAAACTTAATTGTTAAGCAGCCAGGGTCAGGCAGCAGCAGCCAAAGCAAATAGGATCATGGGGTGCATTAAAAGGGGCATAGATGCACATGATGAGAACATTATTTCTCCCATTATACAAAATCACTGGTTAGACCACACATGGAATATTTTGTACAGTTTTGGGCACCAGTTGCACAGGAAAGACATTGTAGACTTGAACAGGTACAAAGGTGGGCAAAAAAAATAATAAAAGGACTGGTTGGACTACAGTACACAGAAAGATTGGCAAGATTAGGGGTTATTTAGTTTTTTAGAGAAAAGAAGGCTTCGGGGGGACATAATTTAAAAATGTTTAATACATCAAAGGTCAATATAGAGATCTCTCCCAAGATTTATTTTTACACAGGGCTGTATCTAGAACAAGGGGCATCCTTTATGTCTTGAGGAACGAAAGTTTCTACATAAACATAGAAATGGATTCTTTACTGTAAGAGGCATGAGACTATTGAATTCCTGCCAGAGGGACTGGTCATGGTAAAATTCAATAACCGAGTTCAAAAGGGTTTGGATGCATTTCGGGAGCGTAATAATATAACAAGTTATAGTGACTAGGATTCAGGAGGGGGGTCATTGATCCAGGGATTTTACTGATGGCCAGATCGGAGTCAGGAAGGAATTTTTTCCCTAAATTGAGGACTATTGTTTTCTACCTCATTGGGGGTTTTTGCCTTCCTCTGGATCAACACCTTAGCACAACAGGCTGAACTAGATGGACGACTTGTCTTTTTTTAGCCTTACAAACTATGAAACTATGAAACGCCCAGGGCTAGCATTTTCCTCACTTCTTCTGAAATGGCTTGCCTCTGGGCTTCTGGCACCCTGTATGGTCTCATCCGCACCTTTGTGCCGGGCTCGTGACAATGTCATGTTGGATGACATCTGTCCGGCCAGGCATTTTCAGAGAATACCCCTCGTTCCTCTGTAGGAACTCCCGAACCTCCTGTCTCTGGACCTCTGACAAGGACTCCCGATACGGATGGGGGTAACTCCTTTTTTTGGGACTCCCCTGACTCCCCTTGCAGCCACTGGGCTTTCCCGTTCCTTCCAGGGTTTGATGGGGTTTAAAATATGGTAAATTTGGTAGGTTTTCTTTTCCCTGGCTGGAAAACTTGTAATTCACCTCACTCCCCCGTTCACAGATCTCATAGGGGCCTTGCCATTTAGCTAGGAAACTTGCTCTCTACAGTTGGTACAAGTACGAGCAACCCTGTCCCCGGGCTGAAAAGACCTGACCCCTTGGGCCCCTGTTGTAAACCCAGGGCCTGGCTTCCTGGGCCTGAAACATGTTCTCCCCCTTACAATGGGAATAACTGCCACGACCTGTCCTGCATGTCGGCTATATGCTCTATAAACACTTCTGTAAGGGGTTTCCCCTTGTTTCCCATTTTTCTCTGGCTATGTCCATGAGCCCTCTGGGATGTCTCCCATATAGCAGCTCGAATGGAGAGAACCCCGTGGATGCCTGTGGGATTTCCCCGGGATGGCGAACATAAAATAGGGCAACAGGTGGTCCCAATCCCTCCCAAACCCTTTTGTCCACCCCCTTTTTTTAACAATGCCCTTTAAGGTTTTATTAAAAAGCGCTCATCAGACCATCGGTCTGGGAGGTACACGGAGGTGCGCAGGGGGGCAATTTTTAGCAGGCGGCTCCGCTCTTTGGTCACCTTGGACAGAAACGGGTACCTTGATCGGTCGGGATCTCCTTGGGGATCCCTGTTTTGGGTGAATACTGAAACAGCTCCCTAGCTATCCCTTTAGAGGGGGTATTTCTGAGGGCTATAGTTTTCGGGGTAGCGGGTGGCATAATCCATACAACCAAGATATGCGGGTGCCCTCTAGCTGATTTAGGGAGGGGACCGACCTGATCCATGCCAATCCGCTCAAAGGGTCCCGTCTATAATGGGAGAGGAACCAATGGACTCCGGAATGGGTCTAGGGGCGGGACCTACACTCTGGCAGGACTGACAGAATTCATCCACTGCCTTGTAGATGCCGGGCCAGTAGAAGTTTACGCTCCACCCGCTCCTTAGTTTTCTCCGCCCCCAAGTGTCCCCCCAACACATGGGAATGTGCCAGCTCTAAGAACATACGGACATGTGTTGGGGGGTACTACCAACTGTTCCACCACCTCTGTTGGCGTCTTTCTCACCCGGTATAATAAATTGTCCCGTACGGCGAAGTGAGGGTAGGCCAACTCCTCCCCTGGTTCCTGCGGTCTCCCATCAATGACCTTTACGCTTTTCCAAGCGTTACCCAGGTTAGGGTCCCTCACTTGTTCTGTGCCAAAATTCCCTCTCGAGACTGGCAAGGAGGAGATTTTCTAACTCAGAGGGGTCCCTCTGGTCTCCAGCCAGGACCGACAAGGGAAAAGGCACAGGTTCAACATTACCACTTGTTTGGCACACTCATTTACAGCTGGTACATCTTTATAATTTTTATTAGTTTTATTCCCCCACAGGTCCCAAAACAGCGGAAAGTCACAGCCAATAACTGCGCTGTGAGGTAAACTGGTCACCACGGCCACCTCATGTTGGGTGACCCCACAGGCAGTCTCTATTGCCCAGTATGGCAGTGGGGTATCCCGGGTGTCCCCATGGATACAAACTACCCCATCCGGCGTGAGAGGATTGCTCTGGGCTCACCATCGGGGCTTGCACAAGGTCACTAAGCCCCCGAGTCCGGAGGGCCTGCACCAAATGCCATTAATGGTAACAGGGCACTCTCGTCGGTCCTTTCCACAGCAGCGACCCGAGTGGAATATGACGGCCGGGCAAACCAGGAGGGACGCCTCCCCATCCCACATTCCATGGGTTCCTCCCTGCCCGGGCAAAGTGCCGCCACATTTCCCAGTCCTTGGCATCGCCAAACAGACTAAGGGGTCCCCCGGGCCTTAGAAACAGGGCCCGTTTTGGGGTAGGTGGCCTCCCCCCCCCTTCCGTAACCTGGAACCCCCTTTCCCGGGGCAGGAGCAGTCTTACCGCGGTTGGAGGTCCCCCGGATTCCCCGGGTATGTAGGACCTGCAGGAACTCCTCTGTAGCGCTGTAACCGTTCCACAACCGCGACCAGTTCGTCCACGCTTTGGGTCGGTGTACTCCACGCACCTCTGGAGCTTTACGGAAGGGCCCGCACAAAAAGGTCCCCAGACCACTCGCTCGACCCACCTGGGCAGGGGTGTGGGTTCTCCGGCTGTAGCCACTTGTTGGTAATGGTGGAACAGGTCGTAACATTTGTGACCTGGCGGCTTGGCCGGATTAAACTCCCAGGCTTGTACTCTCTGGGCCCGTACGGCCAGGGTGACCCCCCAGTCGGGCCAGGATCTCCCCACCGCAGTTTGTTGAAGTCCTTGCGTCTTGGACACGCAGGTCGAAGTAGGCCTTCTGGGGGTTCGCCCGTTAGGAAGGGACCAGGGCATCCGCCCACTGGTCCGCCGGCAGCTGCTCTCTCTCTGCTATCCGCTCAAAGGTCCCAGGTAGGCCTCGATGTCGTCATCTGCGGACACTTGCGCAGGGAACCTTGCACCCAAAATTTGGGGGGGTGTGACCGAGCACTTGTTGGTACTTCTGGCCTTGCAGGCCAGGCTTGTAGCTGTTGCTGCAGCGTGTGGTTTACCTGCGTTGTTCCTTCACCGTGGCTTGGGGGGTCTCAATTAGCAGCGATTCGTCTCAGCTTGCCCCGGATGGTCTCTTTTGTGGGGCTTTCTGCTGCTGGCCGCCATCAGCTGGAGGTTAGCGTTTGGGTTGAATTACTGCTTCACCAACTCATCCATTTTAGCCGCCTCTGCTGACTGTGCGGTAGCTGCTTGCACCCCGGACATACGTTTTTCCTCGGTCTCAGACGAGTACTTCCTCTATTAGGCCCAACGCGTCCTCCCCCAGGTGTGAGCTTTAGCGGCTCTGGGATCGTGACTTCACGTGTTCAGGCAGAGACAGAGACGTATTCCAGGTGAAAATACAGGTCTTCTGTATTTTATTTAGCAGCAAACAGAAATACAACATGCAAGGCATGCACAAACAAAAACAAAAACGCCTGCACCTCTGGGCTCTAACTAACAGAGTTTAGCTTTCTGTCAGTCTGCAAGTTCACCCTGCTGGGTTTTTCCCCAGGACTCCACCCAAGGCTTGAAGGTAAACCAGGGGTTGTAACCACCATAGTCAGTTACCTGCTGACTTTTATACTCCAGGTAAACCCCGGAGTGGAGTCATGGGAAGTGCACCCACCCTGCTCTATGCTCACTCCCAATGAAAGCCGACCCAGGAAATGGCTGAAGCCATACTAACATATTACGCATGTTAAACATATGTCGACAGTCCTAAACTGTCGACACCTATTGAAGTTTGGCCTTTCATTCCCCCAAGTCTCCTTACCTTGGGCATGTGTGTTTGGACATTGAAAGGGGCATGCCAGGACACTGGCCGGATGTACACTCCATTGTACACCCTTCCTGCTGTTGCCACCTTACAAAAATATATAAATATATATATATATATAATAAAATAATATATAATATATAATATATAATATATATATAAAATATAATATATATATAATAATATAGGCAATCAAATGAAAAAATAAAAAATAACGGAACTGCGGCGCTCTTGGAGGATAAACGAATAAGACACCTTCCTTTTCAGAGTGTTTATTGTATAAAAGAGAGACGAACTCTCATAAAAAACACTAAAATCTTAACGCGTTTCGCACGGTATACCCATGCTTCATCAGAAGTTTAAACTGACACTCCAAATGGCGGGTTAATATATTGGTCTAATTAAACGTCAATTACGTCATCGGGATATCTATTCAATCCCTGTTCGTGTTACGAAAGTGCTTTCCCTCAGCGGTCATCACTGGGTAATAGTTAAGTCAATCACAAGACATCGAATTAGCTTGATACATCAATGTAAGGAAAGCTGTTAATGGATGATAGTAATGTCAATCATGCTGCCCCTCAGTGACAGTTTATACCACCATAATCGTAAGCTTTCGTGTAAAAAATGTTAATAGTGCAACTTCAAGTACAATACATAGATAAATAAGTAGCATAAAACAAAATGATACAAAAGATATTTAGACCCCGCTACTTCTGAAATGATTACATTGTGGTCTGCCGTAATGTCATAGACAAGCATGTAATCTCGAAAGCACCCATCAGTCTGGATATTTGTATTTACGTGACCTGACCGAACTCTATTCTATGTGACCCCTATCTGCATCGGCATTATAACTTTTCCATCCCACCAAGGTTATTGTCTATGTATTTCGATGTCCAGCTCTCTGTATTGGAGGTAACCGGATTTAAGAACAATAGATGCGGGACTAAAATCATGTAAGGAAAGAAATACATCTAGGCTTACTGTATTTAAAAGAATAGCACCGAAACCTTAGTATCCATCTAACGGATATACTGTTACTGTGTTTTCCCGTAAGATGACACTAAGTATACCGAATCTATATTAATCTATAAGATCCTGCTGTCTGAACAATTTTAAGCTGGATCTATAGTGTAATGCTAAAACTTAAAATGTTTGAAAACGCAACCGTGCGGTAAAATGCGTACTATACAATGTATTTAAAAAATATATAAGGCTTATTATGTAATGGATATCTGCTACGACAGAAATGTCAATAGATATATAAATTCTATAAAACTGCTTATATTTAAACTCTATATTAGTTATATATATCATAATATTTTGGCAGAACTGTATTTTACCGGATCTGAATATATGTTCGCGAAAACAACATTTCCAAATGTAATGGATTGTCTGAAAGTGACTATACGTTGCAAAATAATGTTGCAAATTATAGGATAACCCTCCTCCATTCATAAGTGATGAAAAAACCTCATAGATAAAGCGCTATATATATATATAAATAATAGTATATATATATAATATATATATATATATATATATATATATATATATATATAATATATATACACACACACACACATATACACACACAACACTCTTCCTGTATGCAATAATAACACTGATGTCTGTGATAAGATGTCAAAAAATTAATTAACAGCGGATCAATTCAACTATTTCATTCAATCCTTGAAGTTGAATGGTTTTTAAAGCATACATCCAATATAGTTCTCTCTTTTGGAGTTGCTGAAATCTATTTGGGTTGTCATCAGGTACTCTATCAATTGGAGTGATCCTCAGATCTCCAAAATTTTGATGGTGTATTTATTTACACAAACACTACCATGTACTCTACTTAAGCACGATGTATAGGTGTAGAGAACCCTTGATATAATGAAATGAAGTTCTGGGTATACCAACAATTTAAACCAAAACAAAATACAGGTATAAAACCTAAAAAAAGATACATAAAAAAATAACTTTTAATAAAAATAAATAAAAAATTGAGAAAGAAAACGAAAAAACACCCTCAAATAACCCTATCAAAGACCTTTCTGCCTCAAAAAGGGGAAAATCCCCCAATAGGGCCGCCCCCACACGGGAACCAAAACAAACCCTTCCCTAGCTACATCTAAAGAAAAAAAGAAAAACACATATACCACAAATGGAGTGACAAAAAAAAAAAGGCTGGATAAATAACAATACAACAACAATAACTTTTTTGTTCAAAATACTATGAATTGATGATGCGTCATAGAAGATGATCAATAAAGCAAAATATTCCCAAAATTCCAAAAGCGTTTCCCCCCAGATACTGGGGTTCATCAGGGAAAAAAAAGCAGTTGATAACAACAATACGGAACATCTAAGGAAAAATCAACAAGATGTATGCAAAAATATAACTCACGTCCCTTAATAAATGGAAAACAGGGCGGTAAGATAGAGACGGGGTCCAGGATAAGTCATGTACAGATCCCCGCTATCTGATTACTGAGACAGGTCCAAGGTGTATTTATTTAAAATGATTTGCCACACTCTGTTTGACATCACCCTTTTTGATACTACATCGATGTCCGTTGAGTCTCACTCTCAGCGGACATATAGTACGTCCTACGTACTGTATATTACATGTACATTGGATAACAGATAACAAAGTTTGATTTACATGACAAGGAATATTTTATCTGAAATTTTTCTTTTGTTACACAGGATTCAATATAGTTTGTTGTGGTAATACTTAAACAACAAAGGCATCCTGGAGCTTTACATTGCGAGCTACCTAAATTAGATGTTACTTCCTCTTTGTTTAACCCCTTAACGACCCTGGACATATGAGTACATCCCAGGGCCGCTAAGGGGCTTTGCAGGGAGATCGCTGCGTGACCCCCCCGCACAGCCGCCGGGCGTTAGCGGCTAATTGCCGCTAACACCCGGCAGTAACAGCACCGGCGGGTGGCGCTGTCCGCTGCGCCGATCCGACGAATGGACATGGCGGTGGGGAGCCCTGTGAAGGCTCCCGTCACTTACATTTCCCGGTTTGCCCCACATCCGGCCGTAGACAGGAAGTAGGGAAACCGCCATCTTTGTACACCCTAATGCATTGCCTAGGCAATGCATTAGGCTGTATTAACAATCGGGCCCCCTAGTGGTCAAGCACCATAGGGGGACTAAATGTTACAGTGAAAAAAAAAAAGGTTTAAAAGTACAAAAAAAAAATATTAAAAGTTCAAATCACCCCCCTTTCCCCATTTTACAAATAAAATCATTAAAATAATAAAAAAAGTCCGATCTATAAAAATGTAACATCATTTATCCCGTACGCTGAACACCGTAGAAGGAAAAAAAATCAAAACGCCAAAATTGCGTTTTTTGGTCATTTTACGTCACTCAAAAAATGGAATAAAAGTGATCAAAAAAGTCGCATGCATTCCAAAAATAGAAACTGTTTGGAATTTTTTTATGGTACCAAAACATAACAGAAACCTTGATGTTTGGTATTGCCGGATGCGTAACAACCTGTAGAATACAGAAAACACATTATATTTACCGAAGATTGAACGCTGTAAAAGCAAAACACCCAGAAACATGGCGAAAATACGTTTTTTTTACAATTTGTCCCACTTTGAATTTTTTTGCGGTTTCCCAGTATATTCTATAGTACAGTGAATAGCACCATTAGAAAGTACATCTTGTTCCGCAAAATAAAAGCCCTCATATGTCTATGTAGGTGGATAAATAAAAAAGTTATGGCTTTCAGAAGGCGAGGAGGGAAAATAGAACGTGTCACCAAAAAAAAAACGCCGGGTCCTTAAGGGGTTAATAGAATATTTTTAGATGTTCTACTGGGTGCCAAGATACCCTTTAAATTAGGTGCCCTTCTATAGATAATGGATGGTTTGTCAGGGATAAGTTTGCTCAAAAACAGGATCATGTTGGATAAGATACCAATGCTTGTGTATAATGATCTCTTTGTTTTGTTGGAGGTTTTTTAGCGCTATAAATTGTTCTTTTGTTAAATTGGATTTAGCTTTGTAAGGTTCTAATTTTTGTATATCAGAAAGTACCAGCTCTTGAAAAGTTTTTAAATAATGGCCCTGAGAATTGATGGGGTAAAAGTGGGATTTGGGTTTTAGATTGAATTTATTCAAAGATGTAGAATTTGTTACTGTTTCCGGATTAGTCAATGGATTTATATTAAAGTGTCGTTTAAGCGTTAATTTACGTGTGAATTTGTGAATATTCAAGCTTAATTGCAAATTAACCCCGCTTTGTGTATTGCGGGGCGGGGAGGATAAGCACCCACTTCCTCCAATAAGTCTATCACTCTCCTTAGGTAGAAGTGAACATGATAATTAAATATCCCATTGCCCGCGGATTGGGGGTGATAGTGCCCATGTTTCAATCTGTGTTCCCGTAATAATCCTTTTTTTCCCTTCGGGCGCTTTTTTACGGACCAAAATCGGCCCATTTTAAGCCGTGGAACACCTGAATATCAAGAAAGTGCAAATTAATTAGTTTGTTATTTTCGTGGGGGGGGCAAAAATAAACCC
Organism: Phyllomedusa bahiana; assembly: GCA_025379985.1. Classification (NCBI taxonomy): domain Eukaryota; kingdom Metazoa; phylum Chordata; class Amphibia; order Anura; family Hylidae; genus Phyllomedusa; species Phyllomedusa bahiana. Next base: position 38,576 of record JAODAL010037741.1, read on the forward strand.
TTTCTCAAAAAAGTAAATTTCTCCTTTAGTAAGAGTATAACATAAGTTGAATATACCATTGTCCCCAAGATTGTGGGTGATAGTGCTGGTGTTCACTCTTTGTGACGTACACAATCTTTTTTTCCTAAGGGTTCCTCCCTTACAGCCTCTATGGAATTTTTTCTTTTTATACGAGTGCTTTTTCTCGGTGATAAGTTTAGCACAGTGTTGGGGGGAGTCTGGGCTAAAAAAGGAGCTGTTGAAATAGCAGGGCTAGATTGTGAAATATCTAAAAGATTGATGGAAGTGTCATGTAACGTGAATTGTGAAGAAGAGGCGGGTGAGTGTAACAAACTAGAACTGGAGCTATCTAATTTAGAACGATTATGTTCCTTTTTGATTTGTTCAAACCTGTTTAGAATTAATTGCGCTTGTTGAGAAAGTTTGTGTATTTTAGAGGGTTGTTTTATATCTGGTACCAGAATTTGATAATGGTAAACCTAATGGACTCTGAATTATTTACTATAGAATTTGGATGTAATGAATCAGTGGAAATAAATGTAGTAATTTTTTTTTCGAAACCGACATGGTTGTCAGAGACTCAAGAGCCGTGATGATAGGAATTTTTGTAGGAGAGATCATATTCTTATTTTTATTTGTATTTTTGTTTTTAATAGTTTTTGAAGAATTAGTATTGGCCTTGTTTTGAGGTATTTTCGGTCGTGCTCCCAAATTATTATATTCCATTGAGGACGTAGCTTCAATAGATTCCTGTATTTTACTAGTCATAGTTGGTGTAGTAGATTCCTCTACTGCAATTTTATTTTGAACCGTAGTATGATATTTGGAGTTGGAAAAAGAGCGACCCCAGGAGATTGGGGCATTTTGATCCCTCCAGCTGTATTTTCTTGTATTTTTATTTGTTTTGTTTTGTGTCATCACCTTAGGATCTGAGTGTTGCAAAGACCCTTGAATGACTACTACCTGAGTGTTACTATTTCTCCTCCCTTTATCTCTTCTTAATTTTTGTTTTTTATGAAAAAAGATAGTTTTTTCATGTTTAATGGCTTCCTCTGTCACACTTTGATTATTTTTTACAAAATCCTGGTGTGATTCATATTTTTGTAAACTGTCCACAATGTTAGTAATTTCCCCATGTGTTTGATTCACTAGCGTAGTACGTTTGTTAATCAAGATTTGCATTAATTGAATAGAACAGTTCCTTAAAATAGACTGCCATTCATGTAAAAATCGGACTCGCAAAGGTAGGTGAAAGTTCCAATTCTAAACCCTTTGGGATTAGACACAATTTAATATAAATTGATAAAAACGTTGGGCGACATGTATGAACGGGCTTTACGCCTGTTTTTTGGCGTATAATGCCCTCCCGGCCCGAATCCCCCTTCGGCGCAGAGAGCTGTTAGGCGCAGCGTTCGGGCCATTTTTTTTTTTTTTTTATTTTTTTTTTTTTTTTTTTTTTTTTTTTTTTT
>JAODAL010037742.1:0-40036 GCA_025379985.1 Phyllomedusa bahiana
TTTAAAAAGGGTAAATTAAACCTTTTCCTTAAAGATTTTTTTTGAAAATTTTTTTAACCCTTAACTGAAACAAGAAACCCGATTGAGAATTGCAAGCTCCTATTTTTCGGGTTTCCTCAGGCTCAAAGGGGGGTTTTGGGGGACCGGGCGTAATTTTGGGAAAACCAAAAAATTTTTTTCTGGGGAACACATTAAATGGTACGAGGTTCCCCCCCTTTTTTTAGCCTATCATTTCGTGGGCCCCCTTTGTTGGGGGGTCCAAATCATGCAGATAAACAAATTTGTGGCCAGTTGAAAAATTTTTTAAAATTTCATTCGAACCTTTCCCATTTCACCAAAACCATACAAATTACAAAATTTTCCTTTCCCCCCCCAAAACTTTTTTTTTTGGGGAAAATTTTTTTTACCCCACTTTTTTTTTCTTTTAAAATTGGGTTTCAAAAAAAAACCAAAAAAAAAAACCCCAAACCCAAAAAAAGGGATAAAAAAAAACCCCCCCTTTTGTCCCCCCAATCTCCAACCTTAAAAAAAACAAAATGGAGAACCTCCCCCCTCCCCCTTTTTTAAAAAAAAAAATTTCCTTTTATTTTTTTTTCCCCCAAAAGGTCCAAAAACAAGGAAAAAAAATTTAATTTTTTAAAAAAAAATTTAAAAATTTTTTTGGAAAACCAAAAAAACAAAAAGGGGCACCAAAACCCCTACAGTCCTGCTCCTTTTTTATGGTTTTTTTTAAAAATTAACAGAATTAAAAAATCTTTTATTTCCTTAAGGAAAAAAAAGGGGGGGGGGGTTTTAAAGATTAAACCGCCCCAAAACATTGAAAATTTTTTAAATTTATAATTGCCTACAGTATTTTTGATTTCATATCTTCTTTGTGCGGGCGGTTCTTGCTTGGTAGGAAGAACTGGTCATTTAGTGCTTTTATTTGACATAATCTAGGTCCTTGTTGTATTAAGCTGCTCTTAAAATGATTTCACCTTCTTCATTGGGAAAATAGGGTTTTGATGTCAATACAAGGAAGGCTAGGGCTTGGCTTACACTATGTTTAGGCATTACTCCATAATGCATGCTTGAAATAGTCCATAAATGTATGGGCCAGATGTATGCAGCTGTATGTTATATTGTGGTATACATGTTGGGAAAATTATTCACGTGCAATATACATTTCTTTTACCTAAAAAGTTAGTCGGCTATAGGGTTCTTGTGTGGGCCCATGGGTGCACCCGAAAGCATGGATCTACTGGGGAAAAATAGATTTTCCTTCGGGACATTTGTTTTCTGACCATTGGTAATTTTATGGGCAATTAGGGGGGCAAAAGAATTTTCCACGGGCTTTTCACTGACCCAAAAACTGGGGTTTTTCAACCTGGGAAAGGGTTTTGTTTTTTATACCCTGGGCTTACTTTGTATGTCATTCAATTTACAAATATTACCGCTATAAGGAAAACATTTATTTTTTTCCCTAAATTTAAAAACTTATTTTTTTTAAAATTTTAATTTTAAATGTAACAGAAAAAATCTTGACCCCTTTGCCATTTAACGCAGCGCAGGGGGCTTCCTTTTCCGGTCTTAAATTGCCTTTTTCATACCCAATTTAAATTATGTTAGGGGTTCTGCCCCCAAATCTGATTTACTTTATGGGCAGTCGGGGGAAACCAAATAAAAAATCTGGGAAACCAAAGTTTATTGTGGGTCATTACACCTCCCCAATTACAAGAAAAAGGATTTCACCTGTATCCCGGCTCCCTAAAATTTTTGTTAATTTCCAGTGGATTCCAGGTAAGAAATCTCAACATATATGTGATAAACTGGTTGTTTAGAAGACCTTTTGGTCTCTACCCTCCTTCATTTTTTTTTTACATACTCATCTTGAATTATTTTAAAGAATTTTAAATGAACAAAAAAAATCACCCTTTGACATTTAAACGGGAGGGTTTCCCTTTTCCCTTTTCAAAACTCACTTACATATTTAGTTTTTATGTATAGTTTTTTCCGCCAATATGATAAAAAATAAGCAGGGGGGCAATCAAAATATCAAAAACCAAAAGAATTGTGGGTAATTACATTCAACTGTACAAAAAAAAAGAGTTCCCCTGATCTTCCATGTATAATTTCCTGAACAACTCTGAACAGGAGTTAATTTACCTTGGGTCCGGTAAAACCAACATATATGGTACATTTTTTTTATTTAATAAGTTTTTTTTCCTTTGGGTTAACAACCCATTTTTTAATATCATCTTAAATTTTTTAAACTGTTTTAAAGATTTTTCATATTAAAGGTAACAACAAAAATAAAAAGCACCCTTTTCCCAAAATAAGCAGGCTTTTAAAAATTTTTGTCCAAAAGATGAGAAAGACTTATTTTAGGGGGGTTTATTCCCTCCATAAAAAACACTTTATTGTTGTTGTGTTGTCATCACAAACATCTGCAGCCAAACTCTGAATTGCATCAAAAAATGCACTATGTCTTATTTTCGGGGGATGCCTTATTTCGGGGAAACAGGTTATGAGCACCTCCCTGCACATCTAACACAGCAGCAATGGCTGATCATAATCTCTGTCACATATCCAAGTTACTATATATATATATATATATATATATATATATATATATATATATATATATATATATATATATATATATATACCATACATATCTATATCATCCACCAATTTGAGCACAATATAGCAGTCAGTGGCTATAAAATATATAGACAGGCAAAAGATGTTGTGGGTCATCTAATCTACAACTGTACAACATAAGAGAAATTCACCTGCAATGAGACCAAAAGTAACTTTCCAACCTGGATCCAGGTAAGATATTTCTGCATGGATGTTCTGATTAAACATACATTGCAATAGTGGATGGATTGGTTATTCAGGAGACCTTTGGCTCTATACCTACCTTCAGTTATTATATATATATATATATCATCTTCAAGGTTAGTTTATCTTCAGATATCCTCTTATCAGGAGCAGGTCTTCTGCCTTGAGTCCTGCTAAGCAACCTAGAGACATTTGGTGGAGAGAGGTAAAAAGCAGTTACACCTCTTTGTTTTCTGCACCACCATTACTTAATGCAAAAACAAACAGACTGAAAAAAATGAAGTAACAGAGGGATTAGTGGGAGAGGACATGTTGATATGAGAGGGCTGGGATTGTAACTGCACATGTCTGCCACAGTGATGGTACTTAGGACTGGAGAGGCAGCCAGGAGGAGCTCTGCATCCAGATGGCCAGGGAAAGTGCTGCTCTTGGGTTACTGCAGGGCAGGCAGCTTGGGAGCATGTTACAAGTCCACCAGGTCTAAGAGAGGAGAGAACAAGGGAGAGTGTGAGTATAAAGAAGTAACTGGCAATGTGCTCTCCCCATTGTTAGCATTACTTGACCCCCTGTGACCTGTGCAAGACACAGATGTCTGCTACCTCTATCACCTCCCACTGCTTGGAGCCCTCCCACCCTTGCACCTGGGTAGCTGAGCCTGGCTGTCTGCTTACAGTGTTCTGCTTGACTTTACATGGAGATCAAGAGAAATAAACATTGAATAGCAGAAGGAGGAGGAGGATTGGAGGAAGAGATTGCATACTTATTCTGGAGATCAGAGCAGATCAGTATACTTCCTCATCCATGACAGAGCCACACACCACGCGCCGCACTGCACGCGCCCGCACTCGCTCTCACATCACAGTGCAGCAGCAATTCTTGACTTCTCCAGACCACTCTTGTCTGCAACACCAGGATCTTGTCAGCTCAGCCTGGAGGAGCCCCAGTCGTGCTCACCCCTCCCCACCCCTGCCTCAGTCCTTGGGAGCTGTGGGCAGCTGGAGTTCTTCATTTAGTTTTGACTTGTATCATCTGGACTTGCAGCATTCCTCTTCTTCTCAACCAACACCACCACCTTGGTTGATACTACTTTGCGCACCCCTCCTTCTCCCCAACCTTTTTCACTTCTGCACAACAGACAACAGGAACTTTTATTTGCAGTTACTGTACAAGCCTGTGGCGAATGGTGGGAATTTCAAGCCCCTTCCAGTGTAAGTAGCATCAAGTCATGTTTCAGTGCTTCTCAATGAGTTATCAGCTGGTAGACCTGGGACCTCTCACCTTGCTTCTCCAAGCATGACATGTTAGAAGAAGTGGGGTGTGTATGCATGCTAATACTGCTGTCCATGAGGGCTTGCATAGTTTAAAGTCATGTCTTATAATGATGGGTTGTATGGAAATGCGCTCAAGTAATATTTTGGGATGATGCATCTCAGATTTGCAGCTTTTAGCGTGATGTTTGTATTATAATGAATTGTTGCATCCTATCTAGAGCTGCTGTGCAAATTCTAGAGATTTATTTCCATTGATCCTTTGCATTGTGATAGTGGGGGTGGATTTGATGGGTTGGGTTTGACTGTTTATTGTGGGATTCATTCGAGAAGTGAACCTCTGTTAGTTTTATGTAGGCATGCTCTATTACATGTTCTTATAGTCCATTTCTCAGCACTTCCATGTTGGATATGAGGGATTCAGCTTCTTTATAAAACTTATGATAAGCAGGAGAAGCTGGGTTACCTGACTAGAAAATCCAGAATACTAGAGAAAAGCAGTGGGTGGATTATGTAGTAGTATACAGATTAATGTCATCAGCCAGACAATATTACAGTGACAACTCCTGGTGATAACATGTATCCATGTATGTCCATCTCTGCCTCTTCTACTGTATACAGTCATGCTGTATGTACACCAAGGTGCGAGGCTGGCTGACATAAAACAGGAACTGGCTCACAGTCCATATACAGTATGTGAATAGCAAAGCTGAGACATAGGAACCGCATAGTTTCTTTTCATTGCTTATGGTAGTGGAAAAGCTACATCGTAACACTAATAATAATTATAAGAAGATGATGATTGAAGAAGAGTACACACTATAGGATATAATAATAATAATAATAATAATAATAATAATAATAATAATATTATTAATAATAATAATAATTATAAGAAGATGTTGATGATGAAGAAGAAGAATACACACTATAGGATATAATAATAATAATCTTAATAATAATAATAATAATAATATATTATAAGAAGAAGAAGATGGTGATGATGAAGAAGAATACACATTATAGTATACAATAATAATAATAATAATAATAATAATAATAATAATAATTATTATTATTATTATTATTAATATAAATTAATTAAATAACTGTTTTCAGTGAGTAAGGTCCATAGGTTTTAGACCCCCGTAGCATATGTTTTCTGAGACTGAGATGTAGTCATCCCCAGTCTAGGGTTAGGGTTGCACTCCCTGGCGGTAAATGATGGCCAAATAATGACCCCTGTAATTGATTGCTGTACAGATGTAGGTGCCTGTAGTCTGGGCTAGGGGTTCAGCTCTCTGGTATACAGGCTGACAGAGAGCTATGTTTATATATTGTTACTGGAGCCTTTAATCCTGTGGTGGAAATGAGCAGGCATCTGGCCTTGCTGCAGAGCAGATTGAGTCTGGCCAGAGAGGATATGCAGGAGCCAGCAGCTTTGGGGTTGGATGATAGGTATGTGCTCTCCTGTGTTCCTGTAGGGACACAACAAATGTCAGGCAATAGCTTCCTTGCCCTTGGAAGCGATTTTTCCTTAGGAACACCAGCGCTGCTTCCTTTTTGTTTTTTTTCTGTGTTTTAAGGCTCCAACAAACCTTTCCAGGAAATGATTATTCAGATCAATAGGTCGGGTTTTCATGGAAAATCTGTATTTTGAGGGTGCAGACTCTCTTTATGAAGAGGCATATGGCACAGTGAGGAGCGCCCAGCAGCCTTGCTGCTTCTATATTTGGTTACACTGGATCATTTTACTAATCAAGCTGTGTGGCTGAGGCCAGTAGTCACTGCAGCTGCAATATTGTGACTTGTTCAATCATATAAATCAGTAAATCTATAGACTGGACCAGCAGTAGTGGCCAAGTAACTGCTAAACAAAAGCTGTAAACAATATTATGTATATAGGGCTAATGTTTAATCCAAAGACTGATGTAAATAGCCTACTTGTTGTAGAACCACAAGTCCCAGCCTGATTTAAGGGAATGCTTAAGGTCCATTTACACTACATGTAAAAATCAGAGAACCATTTATCTTGTTTAGTTTCTAACCCCCCAGCAATGGTTAAATTCTATTAGTAGTGATAATAATTATTGGGGACTGATTGTTTATCCACATATTCTTCATGTACTTATCTTCCATGGGACATAGATGCATCTGATTTCCTAGAATCACCTGATAATGTGATATGACAGCCATTGTACATCCCTGTGAGATAGCCAGTCATTATGGACTGTGGTTATCAGGACAGTGCACTTGGCTGCAATGTGCACCTTTAATGATGTCTCTTTTCAATTAAAGAAGGAGCTGATTATAAAACGAGATAGCTAAGTGTATATTGTGTGAGGAGAGCCCTGTGTGTGCTGTGGGAAGCTGTCATGTGTCCTGTTATCAGCCCCTGCTATGGAGGGGACCTGGGGACTGTGTGCTCTGTTCTCACGCTCATGTCTGGGTGCCTCCTCATATAGCAAATGCTACATCTTATCACTGTACTTCCCAGCAACAAGTCCCAGTCTGCCCAGAGTAATGTAATGGTCACCAGTCATATATACACACATCTCATGTCCACGTGCATTTATAGAACTATCTACTTTGCTCGCTCACTATCTATCTATCTATCTATCTATCTATCTATCTATCTATCTATCTATCTATCTATCTATCTATTTGTATGTCTATTATATCCATCTACTTCGCTCTCTCACTATCTATCTATTTATTTATCTATCTCTCTATCTTTTCATTCATCTTTTCATCTATCTATTTATCTAGCTATCTATCTCTATCCTTCCAGCTATCATTCAATTAGTCTATGTGTCTGTTTTTAAATATTAAAGGTTATTTTGAAAATTATATACTGAGTACAAATTGTCTATAGTTCCTTATGAAAAGATAATGATTTATGTAATATATTATAAAAGTATAAAATAACATAATAAATAATTTGAAATAAAATTATAAACTATATTAATATAACTGCAGACGAGTTAAATATGACCCTATTCCAAAAAGTAATTTAGTTAGCGATTATTGTAGTTAATTGTAGATGTGAAGCCACAGTCTGCAGGATAACCCTGAGTATCCATCGGTAGAGAAGATGACACCTGTCTAACGACCCTATACGAGGAATATCTTGTCTAAGAGATACAGGTATACAAGCAATCATAAAGCACACTGACAAGTCATTAGTGTACAGCAAAAAAACCAAAACCGCTGTAATTTCGTACTTTTTTTAATCCCCCTGTATTTTTTAAATTAATCGAAACAGAAAAAGTATTTCTTTGTCAAAATCGTGAAAGTGTGTATTTTTTTTTAAATATATATAAATTTTTTTTAATTTTTTTTTGGTATTTTATAAGTGCATATATGTATTTTTTGTATATAATATTATTGTTTAAAATATAAATTATATTTTTTTTTATTTTCTATATGGTATAGTAAATAAATATAATTTTTTTAATTTTTATATATATAAAAAAACACACTATTAAATAGTATAGGTTAATATGTAAATCTTAAAATATATTTGTATATGTTGAAATTTACTAACGTGACCTCTATCGATCTATCTATAATCTAATATATCTATAGGTATTAGATAGATATTATACACAAGGATAGATAGATAGATAGATAAAAATAGATAAAAATAGAAAAAGATAAAAGAAATGTTATATTTAGATAGAAAAGATAGATAATAGATAGAAGATAGATAATAATAATGAAAGAAAAAAATAAATAAAGATGATAGATAAAATTTTTGGGTAGAAGGATAGATTTAATGACAGATAGAAAATAAAAGTAGAAGATATAGGTAGATAGATAGAATTTGATAGATAGATGATAGAAGAATTTGATAGATAGATAAAAGATAGATAGATAAAGATGATAGATAGATGTATGGTGATAGTGACATCATGGCCAACATCTGTGTGTCAAAAAAATACAAATAGATAACAATTCCTCATGGATGCGGCATTGATGGTCATCTGCTGCAGTTCTCACATTATCACACAGCACACTACACCCCAGTATCCCGGGTACTGCCAGCCCAGAATTTAAGGAGGATGGGTGCACGTATGTATAGATCGGAATAAACCATTCAGAGTTAAAATCAGCTTTGCTTTTTCTCTCTCTGTTTGTTCTATATTTATTTCTTTTTTTACTTGTTGTTAAATTATATGTTTGTCGAAAAGCAACGATGTAGCAGTATAATAATCTAATGCTACAAGCAGCAGTATACATTGTAGCTAGATAATATGTGTCTGGCGGCATGCTGCACTGCTGTCATAGGTACGTCCATGTATAGATCAATGGCATGAAGAGCTATTACTCCTGGGTTTCTACATTTTTGGGATTAGGGGATTTGAAAGACCCCCTTTCCCTTATATGCAGTGACACGGCAGTAAAAATTACCCCCCTTCCCAACACAAACATCCTAGAAAAAGGTTTATATTCTGTCGGGCCCGGAATAAACCTCATAGTAACTTTTAAATTTCCCTCAAGATTTACAGATCTGGTGTTGTGAAGTGGAAAAAATAGCTTAGAAATCATCATAACTACCTCTATTATCTATCTATTATCACTAAACTACCCATCTACTATTTTTTCTATTATTTTATCTATCTATTTTTAAAAATATCTTTATCTTCTACTATCTACAAAATTATCTATTATCTATCTATTTTATTTTCAATCCTATCTATCTATCTCAAAATTTTCTATCTATCTATCTATCTATCTATCTATCAATTCTATCTTTTCCTATTTTTAATATCTATCTAATATCTATCTATCCATCTATCACGTGTTCTCTATTTCCTTTTATTTATGTAACTATATATGTACATATTTGCACTGAAAGTTATCTACTAGTTTTTTCTTTGTAATCAATATATACCTGTGTGTCAACTTATCATTTACCATTCATTGTTTCTATGTCTTATCTATTAACTTAATATATTTATGCATTTGTGAAGTATATGTTTGCATATGTGTATATTTATATATTTTTCTTACCTGTTACTATTTTTGCTTTCAATTTACTATCTTTCTATCTATCATTATCATCTATCATCTATCTATCTCATATCTATCTATCTATCTTATGTCTATCTATCGATCTATCTATCTCACTTTGTCTATCTATCTATCTATCTATCTATCTATCTATCTATCTATCTATCATTATTATTTTCTATCTATCTATCAATCTACCTACTATCATCTACTTCATCTATCTTTTCCTACATCTATCTATCTATCTATATTATCTATCTATCTATCTACCCTTTTTCCCTTGTTTTCTGTCAATATGGTATCTCTATTTGCATATCTGTACCTTAAGACATAAAATGTGTAAATGTTAACATAATACCAATAATCTAAGAGAGTGAAGGATTCCTCATCTCTCTGCCATCATTGTATAAACATGAGAGATTACTACCCCCAACATCAGGATTATCAAAAAACACCACTGCCCTCTCACATGACTGAATTACTATTCCCCCGGGTGAAATGCAACCGGCACTTACCCCCTGTATATATAATGTCATATACAATCATTGTCAGTAATTAGCCTGAATAATTAATAAAACAAATTTAAAAACCGGGGGGCTAAATATTTCTAAACATTGCTAAAGAGGAGAGGCAGAGGGGGTGCTGGGTATTTTTATATTTGGAATTTTTCCAGTGTTCTTTTTAACATAGAAAATTACATAAAAATCATTTTAAATTAAAGCAAATGTTTTCCAGATGCAGCAGAGCTGGGTTTGTCTCTTTGCTTAAGTTTTTTTTTCCATACAGAAAGAGAAGCTTGTGTATCAAAAAAATACTGTTTGTGTGACAATGGCTGCATCTGTATCAGATTTTTTTTCGAAATGGCAAGATATCCCTAGCGTGTCTTGTAGACTGAATTGGACAGAAACTTTTAGAACATGACCATTTTAATATATATATATATATATATATATATATATTATATATATATAAAATATTTTATATATATATATATATACAAATATAAATATAGGCAAAAACATTTTAATTACATCACCTTCCATATCGGGAAACCAAAAAACACCCAAAAGGGCCCCCCAAAAACTGTAAATAGAATGCAGCAGAGCTGTTTTTTTTGATCTGTTTTTTTTCTGAGAAAACATTTGAAAAAGTGATAAAGTGATTTTTTTTTATGGACTGTGCTCTTTCCCCCTTTGACCCAAAAAAAATCTTTATAATAATAGAAAAAATGATATATTTTATATATAAAAAATATAAAATATTTTAAAATTATATTTTATAAAAAAAAAAAATATTTTAAAATTTTAAAAATAAAATATATATTTTTTAGTGTAAATATTGTATAAAAATTTTTTCCTTTCAAAAGGGGTTTTTGAATTTTATGTAAAGGCCCAAAGGTTTCAAACCCAAATTTTTCTCTGATATTTTTGGGTGCAGGGATTATGAGCACAGTCCACAAGACACCATCACATCATCACATCATATTCATAATGTAGCTCAGAAAAGACAGGTCACAAAATCAGCTCTGCTGCATCTCTATGTACAGTTTGGGGGCTTTAGCTGCTTTTCTGGTACTAGGGCGTGGAAGGTGATGTAATTACATGTATTATGCTTATTTTTCAGGCCCAATATTTGCATTGTGTTTGGCACAGGGGATTATCTCACTACACTGTTTTTTTTTCCTTTTTTAAAACCCCTGGGCTTTTAAACTTTGCCAAAAAATTCCCGCCCCCCCACCCCCCCTTTCCCCTTGTGTGGGACCACCTTCCTCTTCCCGGGCTTCCCCCCTCAAAACCACACCTCCCCCCCTTCCATGTGGGCCCTGCTGATACTGTAATCAGCCCTCTGCACATTGCCCGTCCCCCTCCCGCCCACAAAATTTTGCTTTTGCTGATGACAAGCCTCTGGCTCCAGATAAGCTAAGAAGGCTGCTTCATGGATACACAAGCCACGTTTCCTTTTCTTTCCCTCAACCCTTTTTTTTTTCCTTTTCCTTTCCCCTCTTTTCAATTTTTATGTTTCTTTAAAATGTTTTGTCACATAATTATATTTTCTTGTCGTCTAGTTGCTTTTGCATTGCAAAAATCTAAATCAATGTTTCTTGTGAAATTTTTAGATTCAACTTTTATCTGAGAAAATTTATCTATCTATCTATCTATCTATCTATCTATCTCATATCTATCTATCTATCTATCTATCTATCTATCTATCTATCTATCTATCTCCTATAAATCCATGCATTTTATTCACCTGCCCAGGTTTATTCTTCAGTTTTTACTCTGCTATATCCTATACACATCCTATAGCCACTTACATTAATGCTGATAAGTAAAATTTGGCTCTTTGCAATTAGTCATGTAGTGGAGTGTGCATCGATGAGAATATTGTCCATGTGTCTGTGTGTATATTTATGAGTTTACAGTGTGGCTGTGTATGTGTGTATATAGTGTATGTGCTTGGGTTTTTATGGATACAAAGTGTATATTCATATGTATGTGGTTATGAATATATAGTATATGTGGCTATGTGTCCATAAGTACAAAGTGTTTATACATATACAATGTATTTATCCATGTATGAGTATATAACATATGTGTCTGTGTACATATATAGTGCATGTATAAGTATATGGTATACACATCTGTGCATGTGTTTATACATGTATACTGTACATGTCTGTATGAGAATATAGTATATGCTTCTGTATGTGTGTTTATGCATATATAGTGGATTTGTATGAATATATAGTATATGCATCTGTGCATGTGTTTATACATATATTGTGTATGTGTCTGTATATGAATATATAGTATTTGCATGTGTTTAAACATATACAGTAGATGTAACTGTGTATTTGTATATAATATATGCATTTGTAAGTGTTTATGCATACATAGTGTGTGTATAAGTATACAGTATATGCATTTGTGCATGGTTTTATATGTATATAGCATATGTGTGTATATGAGTATGTAGTATATGTATCTGTGTCTGTTTATATGTATATACAGCATGTGTGTATGAGTATGTTACATATGTGCTTGTGCGTGAGTTTATACAAATATAATGTATATCTCTGTGTATGTATATATTGTATATGTTTCTGTGTATATATATATATATATATATATATATATATATATATATATATATATATATATATATACTTATATAGTGTATGTGTGTGTAGTGTGTCTAGCATATGTGCCTGTGTATCACACTGGCTGCTTCAGGGTACATCTTGACTTTATCTGCCATCGCCTCCTTCCTCAAAAGCACTTCCAAGAGTGAGATTAGCAGAGCCTTTATCAGGAATTTGGGGTTAGTTAGTCAGTCGACACAACAGAGCTGAGACCACTGGAAATTTATGATCTGGTCTGAGGGCCGCTTAACTCAAACAGAGAATGGAGTGGTACTTTATTATCTGGAGGAAGTGAGTCACAATGTGCTGGGAGCTTTGATTTATGACAGATTTTGACTTCCTTTATCCCATCATTTATTTATCTGAAGATTGATCTGCTGATCGTTCACTTTCCATAGCTCCGTGTATATAGGTATAGTATGGATACATATAGATTTACAGAGAATGGAGCGTTATCACTAATTCTCCATTGCTTTGTAGAAATGTTTCTGCTATTTCACACTGAAGACAGAACGACTCAAGATATAACTTACAGCTAATAGACCCTAATGCAAAATCCCTAACATGGTGGGACCCAAATCTATAATATCAGTTATGGTACTAATCCCCTTAAACAGTTTAATGGGAACTTGGTTGGAAAACAGTGTTGCCAATTACAGTAAGGCTTCATCTACACAATAATTGTAAAATACCGGATTTGCGTGGATTTTACAGTCGCTTTTCGACTGGCCTACACTGAACAGTACTATAATCTTCCGTTTTCCAGTGGATTATAGAACACAGTTTAAATTTTTGGATCGGATTTAATCCGGCCTCAGAAAATCCGAGCTGTAGACTACACTGCTCGGATTTTCTGTTGAGGTTTATGTGGATGATTTACAGTCAGATTTTTTGCTGAATCTACTGAATCCAATTAAAATCCAACTGTAAACCAGTCCCATGTAAACATAGCCTTATTTGCCTGCCATTATTTCTTGCCAGTACTATTAGGCAGGAGTGAAAGAACACCATTGAGAGGAGCCATACCCCATTCCATCAGGCCCTGCACTAGGTATGACACAGTTTTTATTTATGCCACTATACATCTCTAACATAATTCTGTCTGAATAAAGAGGTTATGGGCACAAATATTTTTCTGTAAGTCTATGGTTATTGAAAAGTAATAACGTGCACCGGCTTTGGGTGCGTTCCCACGGCAAAGGACAAATACTGGTCGGTTTACCCTTCCGGTATTTGTCCTGTTTTGTGGCCGTCCCCACGGCCGCTTGGGGGGCGGCTTTTCTCCGCGATGAGCCCTCCCTCTTCACATTGAGAAGCACATATTCCGTCCGAAAACTGGACGGAAGATTGAGCTTGTAGAATGCTTTGCGTGCGGCCCGTGGGCGGTAAAACTGCTGAACGGAAAACCTTTGCAGTGGGGACTGCTGCACGGGGTTTTAAAAGAGCACCCTTGTATATTTTTGGGGTTTTTCGCAAAACCCCCGAAAAACAAGCCGAAAACATGTGCCGTGGGGACATGCCCTTATATTTCAGTATAGTGCACATCACTGGGTCAAAGGATAATACCGTGACAACTAGAACGAAAAAAGATGGCTCAGATTTCAAGCTGCACATAGAAGTCATATCTTTACAAAAACACACAAAAAATGCAAAAATATGAAAAAAGCAGTCAAAAACACTTAAAAACTAAAAATAAGCAGTCAGACTTAAAAACGGAACACATAGCCCTGGAATTCTATTTTAAAACTAGAAAACATAGAAACACACAAAAAAAATCTTGGGGCATTCACAAGGAAGAGACAGTTAAACAATGAATATATGAACTATTTCAAAGTGCATTTCTGTGATATGTAATGAACATGAAAATCGGAGTTTCTTAGTGCACATATTTGATCAAAACTGTGAGGGTCCATTCCCCCCAAAAAACAGGTGACCTCAGTTCAGATGGGGACCTACACTAGACTAGCATTATCACCTCACTTGTTGCCTTCTCCGGTCTCCATACTTTCAGGGAATGAAGATCCCAGGTTGGGATGTAACTAAAATTTATAGAGCCCTATAGCAATATGGGATGGGTCCCCACCACCAAATGATTATAAACTCAAACAGCAGCATAAGATACAATTAAAGTTATAAATAATAGCGCCATACAGCAGAGAACCTACGTATTTGTACAAAAAGGAAAAAAAGCACCAACTACCTGTCATACTAAAGAACAATGTTCTTGCACCTGAGTGTGCTCCCTCAATCTCTCAAAACCAAGATTGCTATGGCTGCTATGAATGTTCCCCTAGGGTGTTTCACACGGTGCTTTGGTGCTTTTTTGGATGCTTTTTTTTACAGAAAACACGCAATTAATGATACTTGTTGCAAAAAAAAAACGCATCCAAAAACCGCATCAAAAACGCACCATGTGAAAGCACCCATAGTCCCAGCTATACTCTGTTCTGTTGATAAACAGCCTATGTGGATGGGTGGAGTGCAGAAACAAAATGGAAGCAGTCACTCCCCAATGGAGAGGTTTTTTTTTGACAAAATCAAAAATTCTTGAAAATTTTAAAAATACACAAAAATTAAAAAAAAGGTTTTTCCCCGAGGGGGGCATGTGGGGAACAAATCCCACTGTGTATCACCAAAACCCAAAGGTTCACGGGTTTTTAACCCGGCTTCAATAAGAAGCATAAGAATAAGATGCAGAGGGGTTGGACAGAGAGACAAATCACATGTAAGGTGGACAGGACCTGATTTCTGGTTCAGGACTTATGTTTTCTAACATTAAGTGCTCCAGCCTATGATGGGACCCCCTCCTTGGATGGTCAGGTTTCTTAGGGTTCCTGCAAACTCAAGCTGGTTATCAGAGAATTCAGTTCTTGCTACCAATTATTTCAGTTATGCACAGGCGCGCATAATGTTGAGAGCATTATTTCAGGACGTTGCATGGTCTTGTTTGGGGAGGAATCAATAGGTTAAGCAATAAAACCCCCTTTTTTCTCTTTATGAACGAAAATATGAATTTCAGGACTTCCATTGCTTCAGTGCACATGATAAACCATCCTTTACAAGTACTGGCTCAAGCATTATTTTTGTATGTCATTGTGCCTTAGGTTAGAGGGGTTGTAAGAATGGGTCGGGTTACAATGGGTGAGGGTTCACATTTTAATGCAGTGAGGCACAGCAGAGCATAGCAGTTTTTTTCAGCGGGGAAACACCGTGGAGGTGCCGGTCCCCGCTTTTTTATACTTTTTTACTTGCTTGGAATTTAGCACTACAGACAATGTGATTCATTGTGTGTTATCATAATGAACACAATTACTCCTACTACAGGCTCCCGGCAGCTGCTTAGCTTCTATGTAAGGGAATGTGCATCCACCCTCATTCAGGTGTAATTTTGCTAAAAACTGGGCTTTTTAAGTCCCATTGGGGATCATATACTAAAAGGAGGCCCAAAACCCCTTTCCCTTTTAATAGTGCTGTCAGCTAATTAGAGTGGATTAAGATATTTTTGGACACTGTGATTTTTTTAATTTTTGCACAATCTCGGTTCTTTGTAATGGTGAACAAATAAGATCTTTATATACTGAATTTTCTGTTCTCTATGTCAATTTATATTCCAGAGGCCCAATGATAACATTCTGGGAATAATGGACAGCAGGACAGTTATCTGGTAAATAGAGACAAAGTCCCCCTTCTATTCTTAATTTTTAGTGGAAAAAAAATTCAGAAATCCCCTTTTAAATGTATGAGGAAATTAGGAAAGGGATTTCAGCCTAAAAACCAAACCATCATGGTTTTGGAATAAGGGACAAAGAAAGTCTGGATCTTGTAGTCCTAAGACCCGATTTTGATTCCTGCTACAAGTTCCCTTTGTCTTATATATTCTGCACCAACCAAAAATTCAAGCCCTTCATTGTAATTGCATCAGACACCTGTCCAATATACAGACACAGATGTGCTAGAAAAAACACATCGAGACAGGCGCACTTCGCGTAACATTATAACACACGTATCAGAACAGGTGATGCGTATTGAAAATTGCTCACCTAGTACGGTTGTACGATTATGGTACAACACACATGACAGCTTAGGAGAAGACCAGCAGCCTGGTCCCGTTGAGAGCACAGGGGAAAACCTTGCATTGATGGAGTCCACTGGAAAAAAATTTTACTTAAACCCAAAACAATTAGTGTTGGCCAAAAACCCCAGTTAATTGTAAAAGGTGTTGGGTTTTTTTTAAACCATTTAAAAAAAAAAATAAATAAAAAAAAAAAAAAAAAATTAAAATAATATATATATATTTTATATATATATATATATATATATAATATAATATTATATATAAAAAAAAACTTGATTTTTAAAAGGAAATCCACAATAGATTCCAAAGGATTAATGTCAGATGTTTTTTTTAAAAAAACCCCAATTTACAACGTGTTTCGCCTTGCTTTTAAGATAGCTCATTTGGATTACAAAAAACCAACAAAGAGAATTATTTTAATGTTTCCAAAGGCCGTCAGTTAAAATTGGGTGCATTTTTGTTGGGGTTTTTTAAAACCTAACTTTTTAAAACCAAAATTTTGAATTTTTTTTTTTAAAAAAATTAAAATTTTGGAATTTTTTTTTCTATTTGCTTTTAAATTTTTTATTAATTTTTTTTAAAAAAAAAAATTTATTTTTTATATATTTTTTTATATATAAAAAATTTTTTATAAAAAACTTTTTTAAAAAGGGATTTTTAAAACTAATCTGATTTTTGGTAGCCAAGCGCCGTTTTTGGTTATATGATTGTTTTTTTGGTTTAAGTAGACAAAATGTCCAAGTGGTTTTAACTTTTGTGTTTTTGCACTCCCGAAACTTTTTAAATGACTTATACCTTTTATTTGGATTTTACAATAATGTTTTCCTGTTTTGAAAAAAAGGGAAAGTATGAAAAAGAATGCAGAGGCCAGTTTTTCAATTTTGTTTTAAAAATTTGGGATTGGGGCATTTACAAGTTAAAGGGGTTTTTCACAAATTTATTCACTCACCCCATCCTTTTTCTTGGTTCTTTTGAATTAGGGGCGTTTATGGGTTCCACTAGGTTCTTGAGCAGGCTGTAGCTATAGAACCCCTTTACAGGCAAACAGGAGGATCAAACAGGTCTGTGCTATGCGACCCCGAGGAGCTGGTTTAGCCATAAAGAGGGATATTAGGGAAAGGTGGACGCTATTAATGGGCATACAGTACAAAAGGCTGTTTTTGCAAACTTTTAAAAAAAAAGCAATTCTTGTAGTGAGACAAAACCCCTTTAAGTTTCTAAATGTTCTGGTTTTTTAAGACTATTTAGCGGTACGGCTATAATTTTGCCTATGTTGGAAATAATCTATACTACACCATTTTTTAAATCTCAGGCCCACCAGTCTTATTATATCCCCTAACTGTCCCAAAAAATCACAAAAATTTTAGATCAATAATTAAGTTCAATTTTTCTAAAACTAAGACACCTTAAAAAAAAGGTTTTGGGGGGAAGGTTGCATTTTTAGTCAGGCCAACATATGGACCGGAAAAAAGGTTGGAAAAGCCCAAAGGGCATCAAGCCAACCCATAAAACCCAAGGTGTTGATCCAGAGAGAAGCAAAAAATCCCTATGAGGAAGATGCCAATTGCCTAATGCAAGAGGAAAAATTCCCTCCGACTCCCAAAAGGCAGAATTCAAAAAAATCCCGGGGATCCCTGGTCACTATCCATTATTCTTTTATACATCACACAAAAAGTAAAGTGTTTTTTGCAACCCTGGTTTTTAAAGCACTCTGAAGAATAATCATTTTCCCAAAGCACTTCTACCTTAAATTTTTCTATACCCACTCGTGTGGTTTACAGGGTTCACAGCAGAAGTCCTCAATATGTCTGCGTTTTCTCTGTGAAAGGGGAAGTTACTCAAAAAAGAGAGGGGAAAACGGTTTTTGTCATCCCCCGCCCAAAATTTTGGTTTTGCAGCAATAGCAGGGGCCGTATAAATTTTCCAAAAAGGGAAGTGTGTCAAAACAAAAAAGGGGGTGAAAGGGAAATAGCGAATCAGTTTTTTCCCCATGTTTTTCAATTTGTGCAGGATTTCAAGAGCTATTTTGTTAAACTGCTACATCTGCTTGAATATGAATATTGAAGCTCTACCACTAAAATAAACACCCTGTAATTTAGGAGCCTCTGTAATCTTTTGTTAATGCAAGTGGTTTTCAAAAAACATCAATTTTCTATTCTAAAATTCCTTTGCCTAATGTGAATTTTTGGCTCTTATCACTTATCTTTGGTGGATAAAAATGGTGTTCTGCAATTAGAATGCGCTAGATACGCCGGGTTGAATGGTTTACTTCAGATACCATTAGCGTCTGCAGAGATGCAGGCAATAAATCAAATGGCATATTTCACATATTTTATATGGCACATAGGGCATTTGTTCTTTGTGTAAGTTTCCTGCGCTAACTGATATTTTATGTGAACGGAGCTTCAAATTCCCAAATATAGCTATAGAATTACTATTACTGCCCTCTAACAACCCTGTGCATATAAACTAACAACATGTTTCACAAAAGAAGATGTAATGACTGTCAAAGCGCCATGAGGGCATTTTACAGAGTGGAGAAAAATCATCTTGTATTGAGGGTCTTTGTTGTTTTCTAACAACATTTTATACCTTCTCAACTTTCAACCTTATAAATCTCCTCCTTTTACTGTCAGATAATTTTGTTTAAGAGAAACGCCAAACTGTTATGTGTCATTATCCTAGATACTGAAAATATTCTAAATATTTCTTCCAATTATTTCATCAAAGGACAATAGCTGGACTTTCTTTGTTCTGTTTTGTTATTATTATACTTGTTGTGGTTTTGCTCTTCTTTTACTATCTCCCTAAGGGAGAACTCAAGTAATACTGTGTTTTAAGACGCGCCATAATGAAAAGAATCCTTTTACATAGTGTTGTGCCCCAGATCTAATTTGACCCAAATCCAATTGCCTGGATTTGGATCTGCCTAAATTGAATTTTGATGTAAATGGCCAAAAAAATCTTCTCGAACCATAACTGTTATCTAAACATTAAGGGCCACATGTATGAAAACTGTCTAGGTCTAAAATTCACTATAGTGCCCATTGCAACCAATCAGAGCGCCCCTTTAATTTCTCCAGAGCACTATATGAAATCAAAGGGGCAATCTGATTGGTTGCTATGGGCAACAAAGTGAAATTTAGACCTAGACAGTTTTCATACATGTGGCCCTAAATTAGAGTTAGGATTTCTAAGCCTTGTTAGCATTACCTTACCTCTCCATGACATTTCCAGGTCCAGCAATGCTGTTGCTCCGACATCACTTCTGCTCCGATGTCATTTCCAGTCCCAGAGCACATGAGGCTGGAAGTGGTGTTTGAACAGTGGTGCTAATGGAGGGAAATTAATCTTAAAGAGGCCTTAAAACCCTAACCCCTACATAGGGTTATTTCAGTTTCAAATCCACGGGCGAGTCTCCACTCACTGAAGAGTTGTGATATCATCATTCTGTGTGTGCAGGGGAAGAGGGAGGACGTCAGCTTTGCAGCCCTCCTGCTATGCTTCTGACTGCAGAGTTCTCCACCTAAGGCTGCGCAAGCTCCTTGTAACCAGTACTTCTGTCTTGGTGTAATTGCTGTTATACACACAGCCTGAACTGATGAAGCAAGTGTGAGAAATGTTCTCTACCTCCCTCCCCCCTCTGTTATAAGGCAGGAGGTAGATCAGAGTGTATAAGGCTGTTATATGGGGGGAGCACAGGGTTTAAGGCTGTGTTATATGAGGGGAGAGTGAATCTAGCAGTTACTCAGTACATAGAACTATCACTGGAGAGCCATCACATAGAGGGGAGCTGAGACAGCCTATTATACACACAGTCATCTCAGGCAGCTGAATTCTCACAGCTCAGAGAGGAATAAGCACAGAGTGCAGGCAGCCAATCACAGGGGACGTTTCATGTCCAGGGGCGTGTGCCAAAAGGCTGAATGAAATGTCAATCAGCCAATCACAGAAAAGGGGGCGTGTCCCGTCCAGCTGCAGCAAAAATAGCTATAGATGCAAAGTTTAGCTCATATCTACTATACTAAGTGACTTAGGTAAAACAACCCAATTACAAAAGTGCTTATTTTTACTGTCCCCTATCATTAGAGATATGATCTTTGTAGCGAGAAAACCCCTTTAAGGTTACAGTTACAGTTACAGCGTGGGCTAGAGACTGAGGGTTGGAACCTCTATGGAACTAAACAAGGATAGATGCACACAACACTAATTTTAAAAATACAGAGAGACTCCAAGACAAAATCTTTTCCAGGACCCCCCATATTCCCTGGCCCGTGTTGTTGTTAATACAGTATTACTTGTCCTTAATTAATTTATGAGGGCCTCAATTCATGAGGTCAGGTATCTTCAGGAATTTAACAGATGCCTACATGGTTCTCCACAAGAGTTAGGTTCTTAGGCTTTCTCCTGCGTACCCTTATTGCTATGAAAAAGCTTTGATATATTTGGGTCCTGCCAAGCTAATCATATACAGGAAGTACTTTAAATGTTCCTTGAAGGAGTAACTAATACAATGTGTTATGCCTGGTGCTGGAGCTAGTGGTGCGTGACACAAGGATTCCAGGAAGACTAAAAATAGAAGCCAGATTCTGCCCCTTAAAGGAGACCTGTGACATCTCCTGGTATGTCTGTTATAGTAAATACTAGTATTTCTTATATAATAACAATTCTGAAGCATCTTTCCTTAAATCTCTATCTTGTGTGGTTCCTCTGCTATTCCTCCTTGAAATTTATTACCAATTTGTCACCTGGGTGTTACCAGTTAGTGGTGCATCCTGCACAGTCTAACATTGTCCAATCAGTACTGGCAAAATAAGTGTGTGCAGGGACAAGCCCCAAACTGGTAACACCCATGTTACTGATTCAGGAATACATGTCCAGGAGAAGTTATAAGAGTTATAAGAGAAGATGCTCCAGAATTATTATTTCACAGGGAACATGTCAAAATTTGAGCACAATCTGTCATATTTCAACCATGCCCCCTATATCCATATCTCTTTCTAGCTTAGCTACACCCCATTGCCAAGTGAGGCGCAAAAATGTTAGTTAAAACTCTTGTTTCCCATAAACCAATTTAAACCCCCCTTTAATTTAAATTTAGGGCCTGAAAAAATGAAAGGGGAGCTCTGTTGGGTTGCTATGGGCAACAACAAATCTAACCCTTTTAATTTTATACGTCCCCCTTACGTCAAAATATGTGGCATTTTTTAAAAGGAGTTGTTTGTTTGATACTTGGCCATCCTTACTTTTTGCCTAACAATTTATTGCAACCATTGCTTTGTTTTTTGCCCCGTTTCAAAATTTGGCAAACTGTCATATTTCAACCATGCCCCCTATATCCATATCTCTTTCTAGCTTAGCTACACCCCATTGCCAAGTGAGGCGCAAAAAGCATCTAAAACGATAAAAGGAGATGCACCAAGTTTTCTTGTATTTTAGGATGTGTTAAGCAAAATCTGTAAAACCCAACCTAGTGGTGAGCAGCCATTGTACAGGAAGCAGGTATGGGCTCGTGTGTAAAAACCAAAAAACAAATTAAAAAAACCTTTCTTGAAAGGTAGATAAATACATGAAAATATCTGCCTCTATCTACAAGGAAGTTGTAATGTGTGATAATTATAGCTTCCAGTCATTAGAAGCACTAATTACCTTTGAGTTTAGGGACTTTTTGTGCTTAAGGTGGGTCCTTTATCAGATCAAACACCCACAAAAGAGAATGTTATTTAGTAAACAAGTACATTATGGCAGGTTGTGACCCGGGGCTGAAGCCTACTGGTCATTCCCAGCATAAATGATATTGTGGAACTGTCACCTGTGACCACAAACAATGGATCTTCTGGAGCTCATACACGTCTATTGTGTTATCATGCGCTCTAGTAGAGATTGACATTACTGTCTAACCAGGCTTTACTATAAACTGCCCAACACTTCATTGACATATGTTTGGCACTGACATAACTATATAATACAGGTCTGAAGGTTCTGTACCATTACAGGAGTAATAATCTAGAATATTCTATACTATACTCCCTAATTCACTATCAAAGGATTTTAGGGCCTTATGTATGAAAACTGTCTAGGTCTAAGACTTTCTTTGTTGCCCATAGCAACCAATAAGAGCTCCCCTTTCATTTCATATAGAGCTCTGAAAAAAAGAAAGGGGAACCTTCTTTGCTCTGGGGAACAAAGAAGGTCTTAGACCTAGACAGTTTTCATACATGTCCCCCCTACTGTTTATGAAACCATTTAGTTGATGGATTTGTAATCTTTAGTTTGTGTTGTGGTATAATTAAAATAAGAAATTCTGATAACGTCATATAAAACATGTGATACTATGTAATATCTTTTTAATCTATATGATACAGTATACCCCTAAAACCAGTTAGAGAATTACAGGAGTCAAAAAACAAAACATCTAAGACCTAGTTCACATCTGTGTCGGAGGTTCCATTTGGAGCCTGTATCATAGAAGTGGCTCTGAATCCATTACATGACAGACACCAATGACGCCCAACAGACCCCATTGACTATAAAAGGGTCCATTGAGTTTCCGTAATGGCATCATTTTAATGGAAAAAATAGTGCTGCATACTGCGTTCTATTTTCAGTCATTTATGATGGAATCTGCAGTGGAGGCTCCAAATGTAAAACTAACCTACTACTTTCATATACTTCAATGAAAGACACCCCCAAAAAAGCTCTGCAGATTGTGGTGGAACTGTATTATGTTAACTTGCTTACATTGACCTTTTAATAACTTTCTTCTTCAGAGATTTGGTCAGGGTTGTAACTATAGAGGATTCAGAAGTTGTGATTGCACATGGGCCTGGAGATAAAGGGGGGCCCAAAAGGGCAGTGCTTAAATAAAGCTTATAGATTCTGCATTGGGAGCTTCAGGCTTATGCTTCTGTGTTTGGTTGGTATTTTAATACTTATCTATATCTACTTACACAGCGCCATCACAATCTACAGCACTTTGCAGAGATTGTCACCACGCATCTCACTCCATTTTCCAAATGGAGCCTAAAATCGAATATAGTTCAGACACACATATACACTACCAGTAGAGTCAATTTTCATAAGAAGCCAATTAACCATTTTTGAAATGTGGAAGGAAACTAAAACGAACGTGGAAAGAACATGAAAACTCCATGCACATGTTGCCCTTGGTTATTTGTACCCAGATCCCAGACAATTGTCAGATTGGAGACCCTGCGGCCCACCATTGGTGTTGACATTTGGGGCCCACCATTGGTGTTGATATTTGAGACCCACCAGTGAAGTTACATTTTCAGGGAACACCAGT
Organism: Phyllomedusa bahiana; assembly: GCA_025379985.1. Lineage (NCBI taxonomy): Eukaryota > Metazoa > Chordata > Amphibia > Anura > Hylidae > Phyllomedusa > Phyllomedusa bahiana. Next base: position 23,634 of record JAODAL010037742.1, read on the forward strand.
GAAATTGACTTTTGGGATGGATCCTACAACTACTTCACATCCTGCACATGACTTTTGCATTCACACTCTTGCTTTCTGCCTCTCTTTCTTTGCCTTACTTTCTGAAAAGCAGCCAATGGCCTGTCATGTCCGGAGACCCATTACACCGAGGGGCCCACTGGTGCTTTCCTCTGCTCCTTTGTGGGCCCCATGCAACAGTGCTAAAAGTTGGAATTATGACTATATATCTTTTAACTATCCTTGATGGCTGTATTAACTGAATAACAATACAATAATCACCATGTATTAACAACATTTCCCCATGGGACAAAATGGGCCTCATATGTAAAAGTGAATGGCAATTTTCCTTAGCACCTAATGAGCTCCCGTTTCTTAATATAACCTACTGTGGAATAATGTAGCTGTAATCTTATGGGTTGCTTATCTTATCTGTACCACTTTTTTCATGAACTAGGCCCATTACCGGAATGTGACTTTTTACACTACAAACTCTACCATGAATTGTTCAGGATGGTTACAGTATGTGCATTGCTCTCTGTAATAATCTGTGGAGTCTATTATCTCGCATTAGTCACTGTGTGCAAACAGGAGAACAGAATCATTACACATTGCAGCTTTTATAGCAACGATTTGTTGATCTGAAGGTCCAACCATGCTAGGGAAGCCTTAAGAACCGCTATTTATTCTGAAGCCATTATTTTCCAGGTCTGTGCGGCTTTTGAAGTCACATCATCTATTTGTGTTCAGTTGTGGGATCAGCTGAGAGAACATGGACTAAATCATATTTGCAGCTGGGAAATTACAATGCACCCTAAGATCTGTGAGCTTCAACCATGAACACAGATGCCTTCAAAGTTCTGTTTTTCTTCCATGTGGAAGTCATTGGCATAGAACAGATGCCTTCATTTTGGAGAAACCAGCCTCTGGATATAATTGGTTCTCTCTTCCCATGTCCTCTAGGGACAGTCTATTGCAGATTAAATTAGATGAAAAAGAAGATGAACACAAAACAAAAGCTTTTCATGGTGTTTTCACCGTACTTCCCAGGACGACTTTACTGTTGAGAGATTTCTCCGTATTTAATGATACCACATTGTCTTTAGTACACAGTAGCATAAATTAAATACATATATCACTATGGCATTTGAAAAGGAGAGCTCATCATTTATTCATCCTGATTTTTGGTTATAGTAGACAGATTATTAGAGTTAGTTATTAAGCATTAATGGTGAATGCCATTACGTTTGCCTTGCATTGTAATTTTGTAAAGCGTTTATTTTTAACAACCGACATGCATTTGCTGATAGTTAAAGTAGATGATAAGGCAGACAGGATGTAAGATAATCAAAATAAAGCACTGTACGCAGCACGATGGAAGGGCTAATGGAGCGCTCCCATTAAAGAGACAGCTATTCAGTGAGATGGGCCTTGGATCAAAGAGTATGCCATTGCTAAACGAGAGGAATGTAGACCTGAATGCTGCATGAGCCATTGAGGCCTGGTGTATATATAGCACTGCCACACTTCTATGGCTACTGATAAGAATGGCTGACAGGGACATAACTAGAATTCATGGGACCCCATAGCTAAATGAAAGGCACCCTACCACCTAATGACTGGAAGCTGAAACAACAGGTATAAATAATGCTGCCATATATTATAGAACCCACATCAGGGGTTGCAGAGGTAGCAGCCGCTACTGGGACCTGAAGCCTGAGGGGGCCCAAAAGCCTTCCTGCCACATAAGGAGATACCAGCATTGTAAGTGGAACATGGTAGCTGGGGGGCCATTTCACTTTTTGCACTAGGGCCCAGGAGCTTTAAATTACGCCTCTAACCCACATATTAGGGCTTGGTAGCAGAAACCCACCAACTTGTAATACCCTACAAAAAGGTATATTGTGCTTACACCTAAGTGAGCCTCTTTGACCTTAGAGCCCCATTGCAGCTTCTATGCCTGCTACTACTATAGTTATGCCCATGGTAGCTGGTTCTGTACAGAAGAAAAACTGTTAAAGATGTATAGATTTCTTACCAATTATTATAAGTGCAGGAGATAAGAATCATGCGTAGATTTAATCTTCTATGGTACTCATATGACTTTTTGGGTGCCACTGATTTTTTTTGGCATAACCCTGGCTTACAAATGTTACAAAAGAGTTTAAGAGGAACCATGGCCGTACCTAATATGTCTCTTTTAGTTAATCCTGGTGTTCCCTGTGATGTAACAATTCTTGAGCATCTTCTCTTATAACCCTGTGTTGTGCTGTTCCTCCATTATTGCTTCTAGAAATGTATTACTGAGTATGTCAACTGGCTGTTACCTATGCACAGTCCACATTGTCCAATCAGTCTTGACAGTCAGTGTGTGCAGGGACATACCCCTCTAAAAACAGAAAAGGTAACACCCATCTGATAGATTAAGTAATACTCTTCTTGAAGGAATCAAGAGGAACAGCACAGAGTTATAAGAGAAAATGCTCCAGAATTGTTATTTCATGGGGAACATAAGGATGGAGCTACTAAAAGAGACATATCAGGAGATACCACAGGTCTTCTTCAATACACCACCAGCACATCAAGCATTATTCACCTGTTAGACCCAGCAGGGCTCCATCTGCGATGCTCCCCATTGGTGGTTGTATTTTTCCCATAGGTCAGTGATAGACATGGAGGTATGGCACATCATCACTCTAGGAAATTAAAATCTGGCAAGGACCTCTGGAGCATCAGCACTGGGGCGGTGTTAGATGGAAAAAGGTAATTACTCTTTCATTTTTTATTTTCTTACATTATCTTCATCCACTTTAATTACATTTATTAACTTCACCTAAACTAAACCAAGGAAATGGGCTAAAACCATGGAACAACTGGGCACCAGCAAAGTGGGTAAATGGTATCAAAAAATATATAATATAACCGTCAAGTCAATGTGAAAGAATATCACAAGATAGGACACTTCCCAGAAGTTGTGCAGTCAATCTGACTAGAATTTTCTAGATCTTGAAGGTAGTTTTATATTGAACTTTCTGAAGGTCCCATTGATTGGTTTCCTAAAAACATGAGCTATTAAAGTCTACCATAAAAAACACATCAGAGGAAAATAAAGGTTGTAAAATGTCTGTCCCAAATCTCTGCCATTGATGACCACCAAGCACCTATCCCCATGTCACTCATGCTCAGGGGGATAAGTATGATTAAGTTGAATGTGGAAGCTAAGCAGACGTTGTTGGACACCAGCAGGACTTTTGATTGTTAATAGCGTCTCTATAGACATGGCTCCGCCAATAGTGCTGACTACAAGAGAATGGCATTGCCTTGGGCATCTGCTTCACAAACATCCATTTTGTGAGTTATATGGGGTAACAGCACTTCTCTTCATATTTTCCAGTTACAAAAAAACATACTTCCAGATGTGCAAATTATAACTTGTACATAGTTGGCTACTTACTCAGAATGGCTGAAATGACCCGTACTCCTTTGGGAGATATCGCATATACACCAGACTTCTGTGAGAAAGGCTATGACATTGCTCTGTAATAGTAATACTATAGAATCCTTTGTTTATTGGATCATCTTACCATTTAGGCTGGTTGCGTAATTCATGTGCATCATTGTCCTCAGATAATCTCCTTGTTGACTGCCTTATTTAGACTGTATCACTTGCTAGTTATCAGACTCGGACTGGCCTACAGGTGAGCATGGGAAACCTCTGGTGGGCCCTTAGGCAAAATGTGCTTGTGGACATGGTAGGTTTGGGCTTGCTTCCTAGAAAGGAAAGCAGAGAAAGAAAAGTAGAAAGGAAGAGGCAGAGTGCATAAGTCACGTACAGTAGCTGTAGAATGGGCCTCAAGAAACATCTCCACTGGAGTGCACCCCCGTCCAACACTATTGGTTATTCTATAGTTTGGAGAAACGTTGGATATTCTCATTTTCTAAATCCATTATTGGAATTAATATGAAGACATCTCACATGTGCCCAATGTAGTTTATGTCATGGCCAGTAACAGGCCTATGATAATATCTCAAAGAAAACAATCGTCACTTACACCGAAAGTGTTAGACTAGGGCCACACAGCATAGGACAAAAAACGTCGGATAGCTTTTTGTCCTATTCAAAATACTGAAACCGCTGAAAATCCGATGGTATTTCTGTCTGTGTAGACACAGCCTTATCAGGATCTGATGTGGAAGTCTTCAAGTGTCCACTCCATATGAATTGGTGTCGACCATAACCAGAAATGTATTTGTGACATAAAACTTCTAGCAGATTGTTCAATAATGGAAGAAATTCATAACCACAACTACAGGAAGGGTGCCAGGACCATGGTAGGTGGATGCTCTGCAATAGATTTGCATTGAGGACCAGAAGGTTCATGCCTCTGACAAAATCCAAAAGAGTCAGACGATCTCAGTTATATGTCCTTGTGTATAACTGTATCTCTTCTAGCTTCATAGTTTCCATGTAATTCGCTTTTTAGGCCGAAAAACTGAAATATTTGTATGTAATAAGAAGATGCTAAACCAAAGCAAAGATAAAAGCCACCTGCATGTCATAGACTTCACCTGGTATTCCCTCTCGAGAGCTTGCCTTGCAGCTGGCTGAACTATGGTGTCTTTATTTGTGCTTGTATATGTTGATGCATTAAGAGGCTTTGAATGCAATTTTCTGTGTACCTTCATATGATCCTGTATTGTGCATATGAAATACAATAATCATAATTCAATGCTTAGATAAGCTGGAAACTTACTTCATATGACAGATGCTCTATTACAATGTTCAGTTTTTTTTTTTCTCTATAGTAGTATTGTAAAAGGGTTTGTTTAGAGTTAACAACCCTGGCTATATTTTGGTTTCCCTTATTGTATTTGTTATGGGGGCTCAGAGGTCCAAGCTATGTCTCTGGAGGTAATTTATTGGGTATCCATGATTATCACTCTAAGAGCACTCAGATTGACTCTCTGATTTAGCTAACAGAAATGATCCCATAGGGCACATAGGACTTAGAAGAAGGGGTTGCTGGAAAAAAGTGAGTCTCATCTTCTTTCAATAGATCTATATAATGGGTCCCTTTATCACATTTTCTATTGGGCCTCAGACATCCAAACTATACCTATTGAAGTCAGTGGGTGTCCATGGTTATCAGATTCAAGAGCTAACAAAGAGGGTCCAAGTTGGGCACATAGGGAATGAAGAAAAGAAGGGATTGTAAAAACGACGTCCCATCACCTTTCCATAGCTCTATGTTTTGGGTCCATTTGTAACATTTGCAATGGTGCCTCCAAGCTATGGCTCTGAAGGTCATCTATTGAAGTCAATTAGTATCCATGTTCATCAGATTCAAGAGCTGTGCTCGATATAGCCTTCAGATTCAGAGTACTAAAAGGGGTCTTAGTTGGGCACAACAGGCATAGAAGAGGAGATAGTTGGTAGAACTTGAGTCTTATCACCTTTGCATAAACTTAAAAGAATGAAGATTTGTAACCTATAGAATATAATACATGTTTATGCAAACCAACAAGCTAAGTCTATAAATATTGTCTTTGCATATGGCGCAAAAATAATATTTGGCTTGATAAGACCTACATCAGCTCATATGAGTTTTCTCGCCAGCGGCTTTCACAGGCATCTTGGGCTTTCTCTCTCTTACAGCGTCAAATCCAGGGGCATGTCTCTCCTCCCAGTAGGCATGTGTCTCCTCCCAGTAAGCATGTCTTTCCTCCCAGTAGGCATGTCTCTCCTCCCAGTAGGCGTGTCTTCCCTCACTGAAGAATGGTGACATCATTCTGTGTGAGCAATGGAAGAGTGAGGATGTCACAGCTCTGCAGACCTCCTGCAATGTTCAGTTCTCATACCTGGAGAGCTGTCACCTCTCTCCAAAAGCTCCTTGTAACCAGAACTCCTGCATTGGTGTAAACAGTAATACATACAGCCCCCTATATTACAGAAAGTGACACCATGTCATCGTGTCTAGCAGTGTGTAATATATATATATATATATTATATATATATATATATATATATATATATATATATATATATATTATATATATATATATATATATTATATGTGTGTTATATGGGTGGGGAAGTGGAGCAGAGTATTATATGTGTGATATATGGGTGGGGGGAGCAGAGTATATCATAAGTGTGTTATATGGGTGGGGAGAGCAGAGTGTATTGTACGTGTATTATATGGGTGGGGGAGCAGAGTGTATTATATGTGTGTGTTATATGGGTGGGGAGCAGAGTGTATTATATGTGTGTTATATGTGTGTTATATGGGTGGGGGAGCAGAGTGTATTATATGTGTGTTATATGAGTGGAGGGAGCAGAGTGTATTATATACGTGTGTTATATGGTTGGGGGGAACTAATATAGCTTTGCCCAAATCCTTCACACCAGAGGAACAGAACAGTCATCAGTCAGTTTCACTTTCACACATCTCAGAGGTGAGTGAGTACAGAGGGTGCAGGCAACCAATCACAGCACAGGGGGCGTGTCCAAAACAGGGGGCATCTCCCGACCAGGGGGATTGACCAATTATCAGGCAGCCAATCACAGCAAAGGGGGTGTGGCCCATCCTCAGGCTGCAGTTTAAGGTGTAGAACACACAGATTAGCTCATAGCTGCTATACTGAATGATTTAGGTAATACAAACCAATTGCAAAAGTGCTTATTTTGACTGTCCCCATCATTAGAGATTGTAGCAAAAAAAAACTCTTTAAGTTTTAGCTTCTTAGTCACATTTACATTAAAGACCAAATGGCAAAGTGCCATGGGAATATGTCTAATGGATAATGACTACTGATCATATATGGCTAAATATGTGTGCATGTATACATTGTCAAACCTGAAAAATCCCTACTGCTGGCTGTCCAGCTTTTGCAGAGACGGGAATAGCGGTGGTGGTGGCATTTTTGAGGGGAGATGAAAGTACCACAAGATAGAAAAGTAGGAATTAAACAGAAACCTCTCTTGAATTATTATTGCATTCTTTCTTAAAAGAAATACATTTCGCATATGGTTTAAGATTGATAAAAAAAGAGTTTTGTGTTCCAGTGATTACATTCCCATCTGTGATTAAGGCTGCCTGTCTACATCTGGCTTTCACATTATATTGCTGTAACAAGAATCCTTTATAAGGCAGGGTTCACTCTGTATTTTATATTAGTTGCAGTCCCAACTACTGCACGGACTTGGTTTTTCACATGTGTAGCTCATTACTTCATACCATTGAGAAAAAGTAATATTTCTTTGGGAATGTATGTTTCTCACAATTTCCATAGCAATGCAACATGTTGAATCTTTTTTCGCGTTTTTTTTTATCTTTTTACGGTCGTCTTTAAAAGTTACAGATTGTTTATGACATATTTTTGGATGAGTTATTGCAGTACAGTGGTCTATCGCTTAACATTAAGGCAAAATGTAAAGCAGACACAAACGGGGTATTGTTGGAAAAAGAGGACAACTTGAACATATGTAAGTGTGCACACATGTAAAACCCTTGTGTAACGTCTGTAAAATGTCTTTATGTTTTTTTTTTATTCTCAGATTTTGGGGGTATTTTACACTAAATTTATAATTTATGTGAAAAAGTAAAAACCTTTTCAGATTATTTGCTAAGGTGGAAAACACTATAAACACTACAAGTATAAAATACATATTTAAAGGGGTTCTCCAAGACATTTAAAAATCTCCCTAACATCTCCCACTGTATTTAAATAGAAAATGAACCCAATAAGTATGGGTTAATTTTCTATTTTAGAAAAGTGGGAAGTAGTAGGGAGAAGTGTTGTAAAATCTTTTTAAAGGGGTTTTACCACGATCTAATGTTGACGTGGGATCCTCAAAAATGGCTATTTAATCACTTTTCTAAAAATATGTCATTAAAAAAGTGAAGCCTTTGAGAGCTACAGCCTGACTAAGATGCCCTTAGTTTCTTGACTGTTTACATTAGACACGACCAGGAGCTGATCTGGTCATGCTTGCGTTGTTTGCACTTCTTATCTGATGGCAGGGAACATGAAAGAGCTTTGAAGGGACTGGGCAGAAAAGATCCTGTGTTTTTTGTATAGAGAATCCACTGGTTGTAATGTAATTATATGAGTAAACATGCAGACGCTCCCAGGTTCTCTGCTCAGCCCTCCTCTCCCCCCTGCAGCAGTTCGTGAACAAATTAAACTGTTCGTTCATTTGTTCACGGAGCTTATAAGAGGGAGAAACTTGTGCACAATACAGTTATCCCCTGGGAATTAGCCAAATAACATGTTTGCTCAAGTACAGAGACTGAATATCAGGAACGTACATGGGAGGTGGAGTGATGACATCACAGAGGAGGTACTTGTTTTTTTAAACACAGAAACACAACACCCTTTTTTCAAGCCTCAAGAGGGGAGTATCAGCCTGTTAGGTGAGGAACTCACTTCTTGGCAAAACCAATCAAGAGCTATTCTAGATGTCCTAGATGTGGACACTGCATTGCACCTGGCATCTCCTCCATCACTCCATAGGCTGTAATGGGGCACAGCGTGCAACATTTGGATCCAGTGCAACCAAACCGGAGGGAAACTATGCTGATCAGACAAATGTGAACCCAAACTTATATATGGATTGGCTGTAGCTTTTCCAAACTTATCTTAAGTCTAGACAAATCCTAGGTCCCATGCTAATAATATGCAGAAGAACTTTTTGCATTGTTTTATGTTGATGTCAATGAAAACAACTAGAAAATCATACTGACTGCTGCAGTTGTCTCCTAAAGTATTCTATTCCTCCAGCTTCATGATGTTTTATGGGACCTATACCTTATTTGCCTCTTAAGCCCTTTAACCCCTTTATATGTTGCTTCCAAGCCTTCTGTACTTGATAACAAGAAAGAAGTGCAGTATAAATTAAATTGTCATATGGATGTGTTATAAAGATAAAATGACGCATAACTGGCACTTAACACCACATATCATTAAATCTTAGCGCCAGGTTTATTTAGTCAGTTGCATAGTATAATGTACAAAGTATAGTATAGTATTGTAAAGTATGGTATGTTATAGCATGTTATAGCATAGTATGAGGCAGGGCTATGGAATCGATAAGCCAAGCTTTTATTTCAGATTCCGATTCCAACTCTGACTACAAGTCCTTCAAAAATGGCTTATGTATATTAATCAGTAATAAAAAAAATTACTGTAATTAAATAGTAACATAATTTTTTTTCTTAAAAACAAAACATTGGGGCATTAGATTGATATAATATAACCTAGATTTATATATGAATACAATTTCTAAATTTTCCTACATTTTTTTCAAATTAAATAGGCAATAAACTATTTAATAAATAATGTTTTGGTTTTTTTTTTCATTTATTTTAAAGCCAGAATCCACTGTAAGCTAACTTTGACTTGAACTCCATGACTCCAACTGGAATGCAATAGCCCTGGTATGATGACTGGGTCAACCACAAAATAAGCTCAGATTCAAGTTGTAGATTGTTTGGCTAGAATTTTTCCTGTTTAAAAATGATAGGAGACTTGAACCTATATAATAAGTTACTAGAAGCGAGGTAGATGTTGCGGATAAATGAAGAACCAGGCATGGTGTTAAAGGGGTCGACGCTGAGCTTCCAAGATTTTCCCATACCCTATAAATTAAGACCTCCAGTGAGCTGGAATTAAGATCCTAGAGCTGAAGCAAATGTCTGGACAGAATACACCAGTGTTACCACAATGGTCCTGTGCTGCGAAAGTAAAACCACATTTACAGCTGACGTGAAATAGAAGCCAGAGCTCGTATGACACAACTCATACCTGGTATGGAGAGCGCTATGTCACTTGAATTCCTTCTTTTATGACAATGAGTATGTTTTATACATCTACATAAAACTTAACCTTTAATGGAGTGGAAATGGATTGTAATAGATACAGTACTGTATCCAGCATACTGGATTTATGATAATACCATGGCTTGTTGCCACTATGAATCCAAATGGTGATTTAATGACCATTTCTTACTAAAATAAGAATAAATCTGTAAATATAAGTTGAGTTCTCATCTTATGCAAAGTTTTGAAATTTACTTCAGCAGCTTATCAGTTATAGTTGTTTCTTTAAAAGTTGGGTGACATCCAAAATGGTCAGTATTGGAGATTCTAAAAGTTGTCTCCCACCTTAAAGGGGTTGTCTCGCTACAAGGATTGCTTTTTATGTTGAAGATCTTGCAAAAACAAGTCACTTTGCAATATATGTCCATTAACAGCGTCCCACGTATTTCTAGATATCCCCTCTTGTATGGGCTACATCAGCTTTTCAGGTCGCTATAGCTACAGACCTGTTCAATCTCTCCTGATAGGCTGCCAGCGCTGGTTGCTATAGCTACAGACCTGTTCAATCTCTCCTGATAGGCTGCCAGCGCTGGTTGCTATATCTACAGATCTGGTGTCCTCAGCAGAACCATAGAAGTCAGTAAAACCAGTAAATGCCCCTGAATTCAAAAATGAAACCGACAAAACAGGTCTGAGATGAGATGAATCGATGTTGTGAGACAACCCCTTTAAGCCCTGAGCTGTGGCGTTGGGGGATATATCACAGATATACCAATAAGGAGTCTGGGAAGGCTAGGTGACCACTCCTATGGGAGTTTTAATGGCAATCATATTGGTTGTCAACCAACTTTCATAGAACTAGATCTAGACAATACAATGTATAGGAACTTGGCTGAGGCAGACAATTCAGTTTCTGGATTTATCATTTATTGTGTTTTGCTATAACATTTACTTAGTATTAATGTCAGGTGTATATCATTCTGCGAAGACTAATGTGACTTAACACAAAATGCTTAGGGGTCAGTAATGTAATGTGGATATAGAACAGTGATGCTCACTTTTTAGTTATTCACATAAACACAACCTGCATGACTTTCATGATAACATATTTGCTTTTGGCCACATTCTGTAAAAAACGGATTTCTAAAGAGAAAGTTGTAGCAACATTGCACTGCACCGGCGGTAGTTCGAGGAGTGGAGCAGTTTGGTGACACCCCAGCACTGCAGCATGTAACCACTTTGGACAACCCCTTATCATATGCCCCTTTAGAGCATAATACCTATAAGGACATTCAGTATGAAACTAATAGAGAGGTGAGAGCTTGAGGAGCATTGGCATCAGAGTAAAACATGGATGTCCATTCATTGAAATAATGAATTCTCAGTGTCCGGCTCCTCTACCTATAACATCTGATCTTGGAAATCCCAGCAGCAGAAGTCCCAAATCTGCTAGTTGACCGGTGACCCATCTAAAAAAGGGGTTGTCCAAAGGAAAGAACACTTTTATCTACCTGCAGTAACACAGCAACACAAATATCCTTTCTTAAAGGCATACATGCCAACTCTCCCTTTTTGGCGGGGGGTCCCGCTATTTGGGGTCCCCTCCCGCCCTCCCGGGGGAGTTGGCATACTTCCCGCCGCCTGCAGGCGCGGGGGTCCTTTAAATTACCGCGGCGCAAGAGTAGCGCTGGTGCGCAACTTTTGCGCCGCCGGACCGCTCCTACAGCGGGTGAAAGCGGCCGCAGCGGCCGCTCACCCGCCCGGGGTCTCACTGTGCGGGGAGGGGGCGGGAAAGGGATTCGCTCCCTCCTCCCTCCCTCTCCCTGTATGTACGGCGCCGGGGTGTGCGCCGCACATACAGTCAGCGGCGCAGGGGGAAGTGACGCGCGGGGGCAGGGGAGTGACCGCGCGGCTGCTTTTCACTTTCCCCCTGCGCCGCTGAAGAGATCGGTTTGGGAGCGGCCACGCTGCAGGAGCCCGGGAAGGTAAGTGGATTTTATTATTTAAATTTTTATTAGCTTAGGGGCCTACCTGGCTAACAGAGAGGGCAACTACCTGGCAACAGAGGGGCACTACCTGGCAACAGAGGGGGCACTACCTGGGAACAAAGGGGCACTACCTGGCACAGAGGGGGCATCTACCTGGCAACAATGGGGCAACTACCTGGCAACAGAGGGGCACTACCTGGCAACAGAGGGGAACATCTACCTGGGAACAGAGGGGGCACTACCTGGCAACAGAGGGGGCACTACCTGGCAACATGGGGACATCTACCTGGCAACAATGGGGGCAAAATACCTGGCAACAGAGGGGGCACTACCTGGGAACAAGGGACATCTACCTGGCAACAGAGGGGGCACTACCCGGGAACAGGGGGCACTACCTGGCAACAGAGGGGGCACTACCTGGCAACAGAGGGGGCATCTACCTGGCAACAGAGGGGGCACTACCTGGCAACAAAGGGGGCACTACCTGGCAACACAGGGGTCACTACCTGGCAACAGAGGGGACACTACCTGGCTAACAGATGGGGGCACACCTGGCTAACAGATGGGGCACTACCTGGGTAACAGAGGGGGCACGACCTTGGTAACAGAGGGGGCACTACCTGGCTAACAGATGGGGGCACTACCTGGCAACAGAGGGGCCCTCTACCTGGCAACAGAGGGGGCCACTACCTGGCTAACAGATGGGGGCACTACCGGGCTAACAGAGGGGGGCCCTACCTGGCTAACATAAGGGGGCACTACCTGGCAACAGAGGGGACATCTACCTGGCAACAGAGGGACATCTAACCCGGCAAACAAGGGGGGCCTACCTGGCAAACAGATGGGGGCACCTACCTGGCTAACAATGGGGGGCACCTACCTGGCTAACAAAGGGGGGAATCTACCTGGCTACAAATGTGGCTCTACCTGGCTACAGAGGGGGCATCTACTTGGCTACAAGGGGGCATCTACCGGCCTGTAAGGGCACTACCTGGTTATGGGGGCTACTACCTGGCTATAAGGGCATCTACCTGGCTTTTCTTCCAAAGCCGTTATGCAGTTAGGTGGAGTGGGTGTGGCTTTTTGAAGGGGCGTGGCATACCAACAAGATGGGCGTGTCCATGCAAATTTTTGCCGCGGCGCGCGTAGCGCGCCGCCCATTAATTTCTCCTGCTTTTTCATTTTCAAAAGTTGGCAACTATGCTTAAAGGGGTTGTCTCACTACATTGATTCATCTTACCTTAGTCCTGTTTTCTTGGTTTCATTTTGAATTCAGGGGCGAGTTTACTGGCTTCTACTAGGCTGCAGTAGAAGCCAGGTCTGTAGCTATAGCAACCAGTGCTGGCAGCCTATCAGAATAGATTGAACAGGTCTGTAGCTATAGCGACCTGAGTAGCTGATGCAGTCCATACAAGAGGGGATGTCTAGGAATAGGTAGGACACTGTTAATAGACACATATCGCAAAGTGACTTGTTTTTTGAAAGATCTTTAACATAAAAAGCAATCCTTGTAGTGAGACAACCCCTTTAATGAAAATTTCCCAGTATGTGCTAACAATATCACAAATGTTAAATGGATTTGATGACCAGTGAGGCAAGAGTCAGGGCAACATAACATAATGATAACTAGTTTAGATACATCCTTGAGATATTAAACCTGGGGAACTGTCGTGGGGATCATTTTTGCAAAGATTACCTGGAAAATTGAGGTACAACTTTACTAGCCAGATTTTCTCTATATTATGTGTGATGGTTTTATAAGCAGCTACAACAAAAAATGACTGGCATTTACTAAAAATACTTCCACAAAGAGCTAATACAGGCAGTCCCGTGTTACGAACGGGATAAGGACTGTAGGTTTGTTCTTAAGTTGAATTTGTATGTAAGTGGGAACATGTATATTTATTAAATGTAAATCCAGCCACAAAGGTTTTTTTTTTAGCTTTGGATAGTGCAGGAAATAGTTTTTATATTTGTTTTGCTGCCTGTGTCCCTGTTAAGAAGATTTCACCTCATGTGCTGCTGTGGCATGCTGGAACTTGTTATTCCACAGCTACTATCTGCTGTGGAACATGGAATGACAAGTGCCAGCATGCCCCATAAGTCTCCGTTTGTAACTAGGGGACAGATGTAAGTCGAAACGGTGTAAGTCGAGGACTGCCTGTATATACCCTTAGCTCTGTTACATCCTAGTGCCCAGTACTTTTCCATAGATGCCCTTATATTGGGCGTCTTTATTTTCGTTCCATGTGATGACTTGGGCATCCTTGGATATCTTTGTGCAGTGATCAGAGATGTGGAATTTAGCTTTTCAAGTTCTAGGAAAGTCTGTATTTCCTCATGCAAATGTCTCCATTCAAAGACCCTGTCTGATTTATCTCTTTTTTTATCTGTGATGGAGCAGTGGTCTCCGCACTTTAAAGGGGGCTCTGCCCCACACAGGGGTCAGAATAATTACTGTGCTGGCGTCCCAGGTCAGTAGATGCTGAAATAAATTTTTTTTGAATTTTTTGCCCTATGGAAATTTGGGCTGTTTGCCATTTTTTTCTTTTAAATTCCCTTTTGGTTGAACACAGACAAGCAGGATTGCTTTGTGTTTTTTTTTTCCCTCCGTCGGTTGCTGCCTGTTCGCGACCATATTATACTCAATGATCTCCGAGATGTAAAGGAATGGAGTTTTGTATTACAGTGAAAGATTAGGGTGAAATTAAATTGAAAATGAATACATGTACAAACTATTAGCCAATTTACAATTCACAAATCATTTTGCTGTAAATAATAGCGATGCAGGACATGAAGGCGACAGTTCAGCTCGTTTCTATCTATACATTCGGAGGAAGGCGGGGTAATCTTTTATGCATTTTTTGTTGTGTTTGGAAGGCACCCTGCTGGGAACAGTCTTAGTTTTATATGAGCTGTAAGTGGATTTTTGGGGGCAAGACTACATTGTTCAATAGAGCAGGAGGTATTGTTATATAGTATATAATTTGAAGATAGAATTGCATATGAAATACATAATAAATAATATTAATATATATACGGTACAACCAATTCTTGCACTTGCGGGAAAAGTATTACTAAATATTAAATAAAAGAGAAGGGTCTTTTAGATAAATACCCATCTTATTGCCATTTTACACCCCCACATCCCCATCCTGGTACAGATTAGGCCAATGTTTTCTATGTTACCTTGCAGCTTGTTCTACCGGAGAATAATGCTAGGGCTAACTTAAAGGGGTTTTTCCCTTTAAGAATTTTGAGGGGATACGCTAGACTAGCCCCCAACGTTTTATAGGGGGGGGGGGGGGGGACTGGCCTTTTAAATTTCAAAAGGGAAATAGAGAGCCGGGCAGGTTATAATGGCTCCCCCCATTCTGTTCTATGGGGGGCGGGGTACAGAGGAACACACTGCTTACCTGTACTTACAACTACCATAGAACAGAATGGAGAGCTGTGCACAGTTTTCCATTCTGCTCTTTTTAAATTTTTGGAGCATGTTCCCCAAAACCAAAGGTGTACTATATATCCCCTTAAAACAAGGGGAAACCCTTTGAGCTATGGTCTCTCTATGGGCTTTTCCCATGTAGCAATTTTTGGTCTGTTTGTTCCGTTCTTGTTTGGTGATGTAGCATTAAGATAGGGGCAGGTGCAAACACAGACTGCAGAGACCCTGGTGCCACAACAATGTATGGCTCATAGCTCTAACAATCGACCACCATAATATTCATTAGCTCTGTCCATTACACGCAACTAATAGAGAGTAGAAAGTGGCAATGGCCCATTTAACCTACGCCTCCCCCCTTCCTCCCTCCATGCAGCTGCACTAATCTCACATATGTTGACCGAACTTGTATCATGGGCCATAATCACATTTTTGAATTGGTGCTAGATGGTAATGAGCTAAGGCCCAAAAAAATTCTTCAGTTGTATGAGGACCAAAAATGACTTATGACAGGCCTGTGTTCCTCTCTATATAAGACAATTAGAGCCCAAAACAGGATCACATTGCCCACAGAAAAGGGCTCTGGAGCTAACTTGATTTGAAGCCCTCAATGGATTCCAATTGGCCCCACCGTTTTTTTTGGGCTATATGGCGGCACAAACATATTAATTGCTCAGAATGGACTAAAAAACCCCCCAGGGATTTTTGTCATGCTTGGCCCAAACCATAATCTTACAAAAAAAAAAAAAAAAAAATTTATTTTGGATGGGTTTCAAGCAAGCAGCTAAAAAAATAAAAGGGAGATTTCCACAAAAAATCCTTATAACTTTCATCAAAAACCTAGAAAAAAAAAAAAAAAAAACAGGGAAATCTTCGCGAAAAAAAATGCAGCTTTTCTAAAAAGATCAAAATACAAGCAACGGTAAAACAGAAAGACGCAAGCTCATGGCTACACGTTTGTAACCTAAAGCAGTTCTTCTTTACAGTCAGCAGAGTTCCTGTCCAAGGACAACAACAGCAATAAACTAGCTCTACTGGCCCACACATGGTCGGGACACGCGAAGGCATATATATATAAAAATATATAAAATATATATATTATAATTATAAATATTATAAACACCATTCCCGCCACTTTATTAGGTACAACCCCAA
>JAODAL010037743.1:0-40035 GCA_025379985.1 Phyllomedusa bahiana
AGGGCTAATTGCAGGCGTATTGTGCGAGCCGGGAGAGGAGACTAATCCATAGTTCTCTATGAGAACTGTGATTACCGTAAGACTGGGGACATATCTCGCCCTTGTATTGAGCGCAGTACGCCGCGAAATATGGTGCGAATACGTCCCAATTTAAGCTGTGAACATAGCCTTAGTTTTCGTAGCCGATTATTTTAACGCATTTTACCCAGAAAAGGGGGGAAAAACCCGATCATACATGTCCCTTTAGAGTGCACACAGGGATGGCCCTTTTTCTGTAATGAGCCGTAGGATGGTGTTCCCTGTCTCTGTAGTTCAAGAGTTTGGCTATAAACATGCACAGACACGTCCCGAGTGAAGGAGGGTTTGGACAAAATTCTATGTGCGCATTCTACTGCAAACTTCACGGAAAAATTTATCTCTGCCAAATGTTGAGATTAACAGGTTTTCCAGAAAGGACTTTGGTAAAGAGCCTTCTGAGCCCCTCCGCAAGACCAACCAAATGTAGATTACATCCCCTCAGCCTGTGTTCTTGGTCATCCAAATGCTGGCGTAGTTTTGTGATGTTTCTTTCGGCCTCCTCTACTCGGCAAAGTCAGGGGGTTTTGGTCTGGTCTGTCAGTGCACTGATTCTGTTTCACCTTTGCCCACTCTTTCACCGGTTTTTCTGTGCATCTGTAGTGCTAAGAGATTTAATTGACCACCCGGGATCCATATTGACAGTATCACTTTAAGAATTATAGATGATAATAGCCATGCTTTAAGCTGAAATTTTTTCCTAGCGCTTGGTAAATGTTAGTGAGAAACAGTACTATTGACACAGAGGTTTGTTTATCAGGTCTCTCACATGACTTTGTTGTTGCGGGGGCGTTGTATATTTAGCCACATAGCTCTGTGCTGGTGTAAAAAAATTTACTAAACCCAGCGATGTTTAGAGGGAAATCAGGGAACCCAGGTGTTCAGCATCAAGTCATGGGTTTTTTTCCCGTGCAGGTTAACCTTTTAAGAACTGGTCATTCGAAGGAGGGAGGCCTTTATACTGGAAAAGTACTTGATCTGTCAGCTTGCGTAACACTTGGTTATGCAGCATTTGTTTCAAGTAGATATAAGCTGGAAAGTTTGCTGCGAAGTCAGAAGTAGCTGTACCTGTGGGCTATAGAGGAAGCCTCGCCGCCACGGTGGATACCCGGTAGATTCCCCTATCTTTGCTGGCCCCTTCTCCCAGCTGATGTTACAGATAGATGATGCTGATAAGATGTCTGGTGAAGTTTGTACCTGTATATGGGGCACCCGTGCACGGGGGTCGATCTCAGGATTATCTCTCTATCTTCGCTGGTCCGTGTTACCAGCTGATGCCCTAGGTGATGCCGGATGAAGCTTTGACCCATATGTAGATGTGATGTAAGTATTTGTAATCCATTTTTATGCGTGCTTTGCCTTTGTAACCCATTATTATGCGTGCTTGCCTTTATAATCTGTTATGGGAAAAGTATATACAATATCCCCTTATCTTCTTGTATTTTTATGTAATCATTGAGTTACTCATATAAAAAAGTAAATTTAAAGCATTGGATGTAGCCCTCTTTAAAGCCGTATCGGACCCACACAAACAGTTGGCAAAACAGCCATGTCCAGAGAGGATGTCCCTTTTATCTTTTCAATCGGGTAGTCAAGGTGGTTTTAGGTATGTATACAGCCAAATTTTTAGCTTTGGATTGGGGTTTGTTGTTCGAAGTCCCCCCCTGCGGTGATCTGGGGGCCGGGCAATGTAATTAAGGTCCTGTTGTCACTGTTTTTTGATCTACGTAATTCATCCAATTTCTGTTTTTTAAAATTGTGGTTTTATGGAGTCAAAAACGGAATTTTTGAGCAGATAATTAGGATACAAAAAAAAAAAAAAAGAGAAGGTAAAATTGTCAGAATAGTCGCTTTTTCAATATGGAGCCCAAGCTTAAAAAAACCGTACGGTTTCACATTCCTTAAAAACCGGCATAGGGGAAATGGTTATTAAAGGAAAGCAACCACAGTCCTGGATGTAACGACGGTTACCTGTCAGGGTTGGCACAGCTTTTGCATTGGGAATGTGGGGGGGGTGACCCATCGAGTCGTGTTATTGACACTGGGATGGAACACAGTCAGGGCCACAGTAGGTGCTTCCGGAGTATGGGCCCCTTATGAGAATATCGTGATGGGGAATTTGATCTTTTAATTGTAATCCCAACACTGCGCAATTACTTGGTTACTTAGGGCAGTAGGGGTGGCACCAGGTCTAAAAGCTCCAGTCCAGGAACACGTATAAACATTTTAATGTAAGCCCATTATTGTAACAGCACAATTTTTCACGCTTACCCCCTCCCGACAAAAAGAGGGAGACGTCCATTGAAATAGAAGTCTTGTGTTGAAATACAGGAAAGTTAAATGGTGGAATTAGTCTTTTTTTAACATTTTGCCCCCCCGGAGGATATATTTGGCAAAGGGGGAGTCCCCCGGGCTCTCGAAGAGTTGGTAAATTCCCCCTATAGTAGGTTTTTCCACCAAATTTGGGAAAACCAATGGGAGGGGCAGTTTTACTCCAGGGGGGGAATGCCGAAATTTTTTTTGTACCGGCCATTCAAGAAAAAGGAACCCTTTTAAGAATACACACTTGGCATGCCTATTAAGGGGATGTTAACGTGTCTTATTTGGCCGTGTTTGAACTGTTTTTCAGGCCCAAAACCCCGCACAAAACCTGGCCTGAAACATGCCTTCTTCAGAAATAGGTTTTATTGATGTTTTTTTTTTTTTTTTTTTTTTTAAAAAAATGATTCATCCTTTACAAAACAATTTTCCCGTTGCATTATGTTTAATAACATTTAAATAGTAACATGAAAAATTCATTGACATTTAAATTCTCCATTTTAAAAAAAAAAAAAAAATAAACCCAGCCAATATTAAAAATCCCAAAAAGACCCTCCCCTACCCCCCAAAACCCTTATCTGCAGAATGAAAAATTCTTCACCCAACCTTATTGTGTAACCACCCCTTCCATATTATATAAATTATAAGGCCACCTACCCCCGGGCAGAAATTCCTCCCCATTAACCCTTTTTCCCCCGGCTTATTTCCCCCCAAAGTTCCCCTGTCAGTACCATCCCTCCTTTCTCCCCGGAAGCCAGCCAATTTTTTCCCGAGGTAGTAATCAGAAGTCGAAAGTGATCCATCAACGCCCCCTACCTCTACATCAGAAAAAGTTTTTAATGATAAAACCTTTAATTTTTTTTTAAAAAACTTTTCCCAGACAAAGACTTTTTCTTCCACCTCAATCCTATTATAGTTAGAATCTCTTGACCATGAGGATAACTTCTGCCTTTGTCGGGACACTCCCTTCAACCATTTTTAGTATACACTTCTAAGACACCAGCAATAATGTAGTACTCTTATGATTTATTAAACCAGGAGTCTCTCCCGTTCGGTTGTTCTTAGCTAGAATATAATGAAATACTGCACTTATAAGATCACATCCACATTCCACACCTCTCTAATCAGCAAAAGAAATCATCCCAGTATTCTTTAGCTTCGGACAATGCTCCCCCACCATATACCATGTACAAGGTCTGCCTTCCTGTAGCTTTACATTGGGGACATTCCTTGAAATAGTGTGCTGGACATTTCTGAACGAAAATCAAATGCATAAGTCGCTTTGTGAGCTAAGGCGGAAGAACATCTCCCTCCAGTTTTTCATTAATAATAGCAGCTCTAATTTTTCCCCCACCCTGCTCTGATTTTTTGCTGAATCCCTCGGGTCTCTACAAATCCTTTCCCACGGAACGAAAGCAGGACTCTTTATATGTTTTATGAGTACTCCCTATCACATAATCTTTTGTAAATCATGGACAGGGACCCGCATCGATCCTGACCCCCCTACCAAACCCAAAAAAATATACCTTTCTCCTACTGCCGCAAGATTTTAAATCTTAGTTAAAAAAAAGGGCCCAAACACTCCCAAAAATTTGAAAATTTTCCCCTCTCAAAAGGGTTTTTTTCTCTAAAATTTTTTCCCAAATGTCATAAACCTAAAACCCTTTTCCTAAATTAAATTGGGTTCCCTAAAAATCTTAAATTCTTTTTTCCCTCCATTCCTCAAAAAATTTAAATTCCCTCCCACCCGGGAAAACCGGGGAAATTTCCCATACCGGGGGTTATTTTGAGAGATGTACGGGAAAAAAGGTTAACCTTCCAACAGCTTCCATGGGAAATAGTGTCTCGAGAACCACACTCCTTTAAACCTGCAGGAAAAACCCCTTAACCGCCTAATGTAGGACGCAACTAGTTTCCCCCGGCAAGCCAATTTCCCGCTCAAGGGTAAGTTAAGAAACTTTTTGCCCCAAAATTCACCCCCCCCCTTACATGGCGAAACAATGCCGAAAAATTTAAACCCAATCAATTTTGGGGAAAGGTTAAAAACCCCCGTCAAACTTTGGCAACATTACTTTTTATGGGAAACCCCAAAAGGCCTTTTGGGAATTTCCCCAAAAAAATTTTCACAAATGCTGATTGAAACCTTTTAAATCCTTTTTTTTTCGGGAGAATAGGAAAATTTTCCCAAGGGATACAATAAGCGACCCAAAGCTTATTTTTTAAAAAATTTTGCCCAAAAACCCAAATCTTTAATAATGGAAAATTTAAACCCAAACCTTTTCAACTCCCCATTATTTTAATAGAAAGGGGCCCATAGTTTAGTTGATATAAGTAACTCTTTCTCTAAATTTTAAATCCCAAAAAGGAAAAGGGATCAAAAACTACCGGGAACCCCTTTCTTTTTTAGCAATCCCTCCTCTGTGCTCTCCTAAAAATTGTACAGATTTTTAGATATAAAAATTTTTAAAAACCCCCCTGGGGGACCCCACTTATTCAAAAAAGCTAAAAAACCATACCCCAAAGGGACCCCTTTGGTAAAATTCGGGAAAACCCAATGTCATCCGCAAAGCAGCATAACTTGACCTCCCACTGCCCACCCTTTTTCCCCTCAAAAGATCGGAGGAGATTAAATATCTAATGAGGGCTCTAGCGAAATTTAAAAAAAAAAGAAAAGGGGGAAACCCGGGCCCCCCTTTCCGGCCCCTTTCCCAAAGCCAAAAAGGGATCTATAGGAAGCCGGGAGTTTTCCCTCGCCATCGTTGATAAATATAGGGCTTCGGTAAAAGCCAAATGTTCCCTTGTATGTTTTTTTTTGGCCTAACCAATACAACCGGGACCCCCTTAAACTTTAAACAAATCCCTTTTTTGGGCGTCCCGGTGAATACCGGGGCCTCCCTGTTTCCCCTTTTTCCCTCGAACAATCCAAACGCAAATTTACCGTTCTGTTTATTGACCATTTTCCGACCGCCCTTTTTTAAAAAAACCTTTTTTGGTTGGACCTACTAATTTGGGCAACACACCCGCGAGTCTTTTTGCCAATATTTTGGGAAAATATTTTAATATCTAAAATTAAATTTAAAATTAAATCGGCCGGTAGGAGCGGGGACAATCGGGGCCCCTTCCCCTCCTTGGTGAAAAACCCCTGATAAAAGCTTTTTTTTGGGACAAGGCATCACCCCCCTTTTTATCTATAACTCCTCAAACACCTAATGAGCACCTCCTCTATATCTTGGGCCCCAAAAAAGTTTGAAAAACCCCCCCTTAATGCCACCCCAGGCCCGGTTTTACTATTTTGGAATACCTTTAATCGTGGCCAACAACTCCAAAAACCCTCAATGGGCGCATTAATTACCTAAATCTTCCCTCCAAAAAAATGCTGGGCATTTTCAACTTTCCCGAAAGCCTGCTGGGCCTGATCGGGTAAAAGGAAACCCCCCCCCTATATAGCTCCTCATAAAACTCCCCTTTAAAAAAAAGTTTTTATTTGTTTTGGGGCCCGGGAAATTTTTTTTCCCCCACGGTTCCCTTTTTCCCATGAAATTTTAGTTGCTTTTCCCTTTTTTTTTGGCCTGGTTTGCTAAAATTTTTTCCCTGATTTGTTACCAAATTTTAAAAGAACGAAAATGTTTGCCGATCCCCTATATAATTTTTTCCAATTTCCCCCTGCCATCCCCAAACCTTGCTTCACCTGTTCCATTTTTCTTTTTTTCCTCCAATCCCAATAAGTAGTTTTTAACTGCCCCAACCTCGCAGTTCCCTTGCTGGAAAACCCTTTCCCGGTAACTTTTTGATTTTGAGCTGGTAAGCTATTATCTTCCCCCCAGGAAAGCCCCCTTTTCTGTGTCCCCCAAAAAATTTAAAAGGGGTTTTCCCCATGCCGAAATTTGTTTCGCAAAAACCCTGTCCACCCCCTTTTCAACAACCCTTTCAACCCCCTCCTGTTGGAAAATTCCGGAAGTCTTTCCCAAAATATCGGGACTCTTAGGGAAAAAAATTTCCTTTAGTGGAGCCTATTGGGGGGGGGATCCGAAATTACAATATCTAAAATACTGGTATCTACCCACTTGCCCATCGTTTTATCATTCAAGAAGAAGTCATCTATTCTAGACCAGAAATTCTGCGGATGGGAATAAAAGGTGAATTCCCTTCCCTCTGGGTTTCCATGTCTCCAACTGTCCATCAACCCCAGATCTAGAATCACCCGTGACAATGACTCTTCCCCCTTACGCAATACACATCCCTTCCTCAGATCCACCCTTTTTCTATCTTCTCTAATACTCATGACCCCATTGAAATCCCCAGCTACTATTACTTGTGGCTCCATATCCTGAAGGGCCGCCGCTTCCAATGTTTGGATGAAAGCTATATCCTGCGTTGTGGGTGCATATACATTATATATGCTTAACCTCCCTAAGGGGGTGTCCAGAGTAACCTGGAGAATATTCTCTTCTGAGACGATATTTGAGGAAACCACCGAGCATTGTGAACGCCTATTTAGGAGAAACATTACACCCCCTTTTTAACTTATTGCTGGGGCTCCCACCACTTCACCCACCTACATTTTTTGCATCCTGACCATATCTTCCACATTCAGGTGTGTTTCCTGAAGCAGAACCAAGTCCCCCTTAAGTTTCTGCAAGTGCCGTAATACCATCCTCGATTTGTGAGGGGAATTTAACCCCTTAATGTTCCAAGATATAATCTTTATGTTGAGTTTGTCCCCCCCGCTTTCAATGCCTGGTTATCCTTTTAGCTGGAAAACTCCCTATCCTTCCTCCTCCCCTGGGTGACCTCCTGCCTCAACTCCCCGCTACACAGAGCAAATGATGATGAGAAAATATCCCTTCCCTTGTTTTGAAGGCCCGTAACTTCTCCTACCCCAACCAGAACTAACGACCCGACCAATAACAGAAACTGTAACTTCAATATCTGGACTCCTCTTTTTTCCAACATTGTAAGCAACCCCATTGCAACCTCGTGGTAGATGCTACCACCCCTCTCCCTTTACTTAGGGAACAGAAGAATTCTTAATCACGCCTCCCCCCCCCAACTCTGTAAACAAGTAAAACATGTTAACGGACTGGTAGAAAAGTCCCACTGTCCAAGGAGATTTTTACAAAGGATATATATCTTCTTTTCACGTAGCAGGAAGCGGAGTTTCCGGCAGTACTCTCCTAGTAGGAGATCCGGAACATGAACCCTTTTCCTGGAGCCCCGCCATCAGTCCTGAAACCGAAGCTCTTGATAATTGTCTTTTTTGCGGAGACGGAGACCTTGATGACCTCCTTGGAGACCGCCTTGGAGAGTCTTTATCCGCCGATTGTCTCTGATGAAGATAGTTTCTCGCTTCCTCCAGAGAATAGTACGTGGAGGTGTTTCCGTTATTATGATATATCTTTAAGATAGCCGGGAAAATCAGAGCGAATCTTATCTTCATGTGTTAAAGCTCCGTGCATATGACGGAAAACGCCTTTCTCTTATGAACCACCTCTGCCGAGAAATCTTCAAAAACAAGTATTCTAGAGCCTCTGAGCATCACTGGGGCATTGCTTCGCTTGAAGGCACGGATTACGGCAGCTTTGTCCATGAAATCTAGGAACTTGGCTATTACATGGCGCAGCCTTTCTCTTCGGGCCCCTGGGGAGGATGTTTCCCTGCGGTCAGGGCCCAGTCTGTGTGCCCTCTCCACTTTGCAGGTATGCTGGATCCGAAGCGCTTTGGGTAGTTCTGTTTCGCAGATGGATAACAGTTCTTTTTGCGGTATTGATTCAGGCAAGCCTATGATCCGTAAATTATTTCTCCTTGACCTGTTCTCCAGGTCCTCCACCTTGCTCCATAGTTGCTTCTTTTCGTGCATTAAATCTTTGATCTTTGAATCGTGGATCTCATTGTCATCTTCTAACGATTGAATTCACTCTTCTGCCTCGTCGATTCTCTGGTCTTGCATTTTGAGATCAGTTTGGAGTTGCAGTAGAGAGGAGGAGACTGTGCTGGCAAGCGGGGCTTGTATGTCTGGCAAGATAAACTGGGCTACTTCCATGGCTAATTTCTTGTAATCCATCAGGTGGCCTTCTCTTGTCTTGCTCAGTTCATAAGTATCATCCTGCGAATGTGCACCGGACAAGTGAGCCGGAGATGGCAGGCCCGACGAGACTGGGGTTGAATGGCCAGGATTGGTTCCTGAATCAGAGACCTGTAATTCTTTGGACTTTGCTTTATTAGATTTCCCCATGGTTGGGAAGTATTTTTCGATGAATAACACCGTAGAACGTATTTCCGTAACTTGTGCTCTCCTGTGTATGGTAACGGATCTAAGTGCTCGTAACCTCTTCTTTTTATCCCTCCAGTATTATATAAAGAGACTAGGGAGATTGCAGGTAATTTCAACTATATCCAGTAGGTGGCGCTCCCAGATAAGTTAATGAGAAAACTGAATTGTCCTCAGACAAAATAGAAGAGATCTAGAGAATGTATGTGTAATTACAACTGTCTCCAGTATATGTCGCTGTCTGATAAGTTAGTGAGTACACTGGACCCTTTAGGCACTTCAGGTATAACACACTTTTCCCCTCAGAGAGAAACAGGTGGACAATCAAAGCCTTTCAGGTAGGAAGCAGAAGTCCCAGTGCTGTTTTAGGGGCTGAGACTCACCCTGACCCCTTCTTAGTTATTCCTGCAGGACACCACTGCCCCCTCAGAGACAGATCTCTTAAGCCCCTTGTCCTCACAGCAGCCCTGGGGGAGATGCAAGAGGTTTCTTTTGCTGTGGCCTCTCTGTGAACCTTGGGGTACCACTAGCCTGCCGGGTCAAGAGCTGCACCAGGTCTGTATATGGGATGCGGGTGAGTTTATTTGAATATGGCCGCCACACCTCCGTAGTGGCGCCGACTTTCCCGCCACCACTCTCGGCGTCGCTGCTGCACCTCTCCTCTGACCCGCTCCCCCTCTCACCAGACAGTCTCCGTCTCCTCCTCAGCGCCGTTACAAGCACCCGACTGCTTTTCACGTGCGCCGCTGGCTTTCTCCCCCTCAGGGCTCTCCTCCGCCCGGGTTCCCCAGGTGAGTGCACGTGCCGCGCTTCCTCTCCCCCAGCTCCGACCTCTCCTCTCCACTGAAGGTCTCAGCTGCCGCAGATTTCTTCCTCTCCTCTTTTTCTGACCCCCGGGGCCACTAGAAATCGGTGACACCAGCCGCTGACCGGTCAAATTGTCCGTTTTGAGAGTCAGTAGGGCAGGAGCTCCTCACTGCCCCTCACATCCCGTTGGCGCCGGAACCGGAAGTTTGATGTTTTTAACGATACAAATTTATAGCCAGGGCAAAAACCGTGCCAAAAAAAGGCGTCAAAACCGCCTGAGTACCTGCCAAAAAGTGATCAGACATATATACAGAGAGACATATAGCCCTAGTGTAGCTATAGATTAAAATTGGCCTTTTTTCACATATTTGTGTGACAGAATTGCTATATTCTGCACTATATACACTAGTGCAGAATATATGGCTGAAAAGGGGCCAAACATAGTCAGAAGTTGACAATGTTTGGTCTGAGTACTTTTTTATACTGGCTGTGGGTTGCTCTTTAAATAGTGGTGGTGCCAGAGTAAAGCATCATGCTGCCCTGACATCACCTTGGATCACATTGTAGCTCAGCTCTGATGGAAAGCTGATTAAAGTGCTGTTACCCAGCTTGGATGCTGGTTAGGAGATCAAACGTCCAGTAAAGCTTAAGGATACCACATCCCTTATCAGCTTTCCTCTAAAGCTGTTACACAGATGTGACAAGGGTGTGTGGCTTTGTGCAAAATACCTTTAGGGATAGGAGACAGAAGTATTTGAAGACCTTTAGGGAAGAGACAGAAAAATTGACCTTAGGGTGGAGACAGAGTATTGAAGACCTTTAGGGATAGAACAAAGTATTTAAGCCTTAGGATAGAGACAGAAGTATTTGAAGACCTTTTTTTTTTCTTTTGATCATTTGTGCAAAAGATGGCATGTCTTGTAGAACAGGGGGTGTAGCCCACTCATCAAGACAGCAAGCTGCAATTCAAAATCTGCCTGAAGGCCACTTCCAAAAGTTAGCAAGTATGATATTTGGGTAGAAGAGATGCAGACTGTACCCAAGGCTAATATCACACAGGGGAGACGCTAGGTGCAGGCCAATAAAGTCCCACAGTAATGCAGTAAAATCCGCAAATTATGGGCAAGATGGCGACTCCACATGATAACCTGTCACATGGAAGAAATGGCAGTTCCATGTGTTATTAGGCAGGGTGAACACAGGGTTGTTAGGGTGAGGTTGCTGGGGCTCCACAACGCTCCTATACCGCCCTTAGCTCGTGTAATACGTTGGAAGAGTGGGGTCCCTGAGTAAATCCCCTGACAAGTCTCTAGGACAGGTGAGACAGAAGTCACAGCCCACTAATGTGGAGTGGGCAACTCCGTGCCAGTATTACTCATGCTCCCCGGGTCTATAGATGAGGTCTCGTGCATGCGCCAGCTGCAAACAGGCTCCTGCTGCTCTTCTTGCAGGCAGTGACTGAGGAGATAGACAGGCGGGAGGTTGTGGAGAGCACTGCACTTCTTGCAAGATGGCGCATCCACTTGGGGGTACAGGCCAGGCTTTCGCAGGCTCTCTGGTGTAACTCCGAAGTGTGCACTCAGTTCAGGTATGAGCCTCCTCCCACAGGTGCTTGGTCCCTTCAGGTGATCTCAGGTGGGATTTCAGCCAGATATGGCAGGATATTAGGTTTGAATCCCCACTAGGGAGCAGAAGCACAGTCACCACATGTCCTTTCACTTTGGCATCCAGGCCATGCCCCGAATAGCTTTTAATTTAATCCCTTACTGACTCTTAAGCCCGCTACATAATAAGCTACTGTTAGCTACTAATTGCAGATGACACCCGCTGCCAGCAGCAGGAAATGGAGTCACGGCATCTAATTAAAGAAGAAATGGTGCCACGCACCATTCCTCACTTTGATTGAGACCCCGTGGCAAGATTGCGGGGTGCAAGCATCCCCAAAGCATGATACTGCCACCACCATGCTTCCCAATGGAGAAGATGTGTACAGGGTGATGTGCAGTGTTGGCTTTACTCCACACATAGGGGGACATGTATGAAAACTGTCTAGGTCTAAGACTTTCTTTGATACCCATAGCAACCAATCAGAGCACCCCTTTCATTTCATATAGTGCTCTGAAAAAATGAGAGGGGAGCTCTGATTGGTTGATATGAGCAACCAAGACAGTTTTCATATATGTGGCCCATAGTATTTGGCATTTAGGTCAAAAAGTTTAATTTGGTCCTCTATGACTATATGCTTTCTGTATCTCCTATTTAACTTTTTACAAACTACAAACAGGACTTCTTATGGCTTGCTTTCAAATGGGGCTTTCTTGTTGCCACTGTTCCATAAAGGCAGGATTTATGGAGTACATGAGTAATAGTTGCCCCGTGGACGGTTTCTCCCACCTTAGCTGTGGATCTTCTGCTCCTCCAGAGTGTCCCTGGGCCTCTTGGCTGCTTCTCCTAATTAGAGCTCTCCTTGTCTGGGCTGTCAGTTTGGGTAGACAGCCATGTCTTGGGAGGTTAGCAATTGTGCCATACTCCTTCAATTCACAAATGATGAATTGAGATGTTCAGAGCTTGGGCTTTTTTTCTTTTTAAACCTAACCCTGCAATACACTTTGCCACAACTTCATCCCTGAGTTGTCTGGTGTATTCCTTGGTTTTCATGATGCTGTTTGTTTACTAATGTGAACAATTGATATGTCATAAATGTCTGAGATGGGGACACCCCTTTAACATAGATAAATCACAAAATTGTCAAATTTTTATTTCTTCCTGGTGTGACATTGTGGATTTCCTACCTGATGGAAAGAGACTGAAGAGACTTAAAAGAAAACTAATGTATTCCAAAATGAAACTAGAGATTTTACAATTCAGGTTATGTCCTGTCTGGAAAAGAACATGCAAAATGAATAGAGTACATGTCAGTCAGACATGAAGAACTGATCACTATTTTCTTTACAATTTAAATAGACAACAACATTCCCAGAACCTTATATGTATAGGTGACAAGTCAAAGTAGTGTAAAAGCCTGAGATGGACAGGTGCTCCCAGAGTGGTGACCCGGGGATGCCTGAAATGAATAGGGTAATTGAACGCTGAGTGAATGACTAATGGTTATCCTATGGACAGATAATCCCACCTGAGCTGTGGATCTCTGCAGCTCCCCCAGAGTGACCCTGGGTCTCTTGGCTGCTTCTCCAATTAGTGCTCTCCTTCTCTGGGCTGTCAGTTTAGGTGAACAGCCATGTAGTAGGTTAGCAGTCGTGCCATACTGCCTCCATTTATATTTGATGGAATAAACAGTGCTTTGTGAGATCTTTAGCGCTTGGACTAATTTTTAAAAACCTAACCCTGTTATACACTTTATCCCTGTTCAGAAAGGTAAAAAATTTAAAAAGTCTCTTATTGAGAAACTGTACTGCAAAGTCGGCAAATCACAGGTATTCTTAAATCCCTCTAATTTCCAACGGCCAACTAGGATTAGAAACAGAATTGTTTCTATCGAATATCTGTGAAATGTGGTCTGGTGGAAGAACCAAAAAACCAAATCAACAGTGTTCTTCCTTCAGTACCTGAGATTTACAACTGCCCAGTAGGACTAGCAATTGATAGTTTTCAACAAACTATTGTACAAGTGCGCTATTTGCGTCAAACTGAGACGCATGAAGTGCAATAGAAATCTTTAAATGTTATATGGATTAGATAGGATGTTTTGCCAACGCTCAGAACAGGCACCAGTTAAAATAAAATATCTGTAACCTAATTTGCGTACAAGTGTGCGATTTGCGCAAAACTGACAGGCATGGGGTGCAATACAACTCTTTAAATGTTATATGGATTAGATAGGATGTTTTGCCAATGCTCAGAACAAGCACCAGTTAAAATAAAATATTTGTAACAAAATTTGCGTACAAGTGCGTGATTTGCGACAAACTGAGATGCACGGAGTGCAATAGAACTCATTAAATGTTATATGGATTAGATAGGATGTTTTGCGGCACCAGTTAAAATAAAATATCTGTAATCCAATTTGCGTGCAAATGCGCGATTTGCGCAAAACTGACAAGCACGGAGTGCAATACAACTCTTTAAATGTTATATGGATTAGATAGGATGTTTTGCTAATGCTCACAACAGGCACCAGTTAAAATAATATATTTGTGACCAAGTTAGCATACAAGGGGGCTATTTGAGAAAAACTGAGACACACTGAGTGCAATATACAACTATTGAAAAGTTATACGGATGAGATATGGCGGTTTTACAACGCTGACAACAGGCACCAGTTAAAATAAAATATTTGTAACCAAGTTTGCGTACAAGGGGGCTATTTGCGACAAACTGAGATGCACAGAGTGCAATATACAACTATTGAAAAGTTATACAGATGAGATACCAAAAAAAGTAAACTCAACCTGCAAAAAAAACACGCTCTGTACAAAGAAAAATGGAAACGTTAAATCTTTCAAACCATGGCAATGCAGAAACGTGTTTTCTTTTTTAAATACAAGTGTTTTTTTACTGTGTAAAAGCAGTAAAACATAACAAATATACAAATTGCTGTAATTGTATCGACCTGCTGAGTACAGTTAGGCCGTGTTCACACGGCTTATTCAAGCCATAATTGTGGGACGGATTTCGCCCGCAGTTACGGCTAGTAAAAAGGGGCGTTGTCGGGGCTCTGCCCGGCCGGCCCCCCATAGACAATTCATTATTATACGGCGTGTACACACCGTAAATAATGTGCATGTCACTTTCTCCCCCCTTGGCGGATTCGCCGGGCGGGGAGTAGAGATGGGCGAAATTGAATCTGAAGTGGAAACGTTTAGAATTTCCATGAAAACTTCGGTTCTAACGAAGTCGAAGTTTGGGATACTTCGGGTGAATGAAGTGTGCTTTTGATTGATAAAATGGCGTTACAATGGGCAAAGAACTCTGGAAGAAGGAAGAAGGGCATAGCCTGCATGACATGAGCAGAGATTAAGCCAATCAGAGACCGGCGGGAAATCTGTGAACGTCACCGTGCACAAAATAATCCGTGCACACCTGGTAGCACATACCGCCTCTCACTTACTTCTCTGGAAGGTGCTGCCGCAGTCTTGTTTGTTAATTAGCCATACTGAAAACTGAATTTTATAACAGCTATTTTTGGGGGTTGTCTCTAGCTTGTCTCAGAGACTGCTACCATAACGTTCGTATTTCTTATCTTGGTGGGGTATTGGATCTGAAGTCCATGTGTGTCCAGTGCAGCTTCAAAATACATTTTAATGGCAAACTGCACAACAACACATTTGAATATCCAAGGGGGATCTAAGCCTTTCCATTTTGAATTCATTTATAAGAAAACAGCGTATTTTTACAATACAAATACCACTTCATTTTAAGCTTCCAATTCTTTGTGCGCAATTTACATCCAGGTGTTAATTATCGTTGTTTCTGCTGCTGTGATAACTAAAAGAAACCGTCTTTCCACTGCCAAAAAATACATTTTTCCCTGTAGCATAAATTTTAACCCCCCAACAATCCAAAGGTTAATTAAAATTTTTTTCTCTGTATTGGTGTACGAAAAAAAAAAGCCATTGTAGCACGCTACAAAGCGTTTCTCGTAGTTTGTGGTTATGCTCAAATGTGATTCGTGCAATTTTACATCCAGGGGTTAATTAATCGTTGTTAATGCTCTGTGGTGACTAAAATAAACCGTCTTTCACCGCCCAAAAAATACATATTTTCCTGTAGCAATAATTCACAAGCGAAGGTTAAATAACAATTTTATACTCTTGAGTGTATCGTAAAAAACACTCCATTTGTAACACGCTACAAAGCTCGTAGTTTTGGATGACAATAATTCTTTTGCGCAATTTACACCAGGGGTAATTAAGCAATTGACCTCAGTTGTTACTCCAGTAAAAGAAACTTTGTTTTTCCCTGCCACAGAAGAAATTCTGTAGCATAATTTCATATCCGAAGGTTAATTTAAGCCTGTATTGTGCTTTTATTATTCAGTAAAAAACACAGAGTTTTTTAAACTGCACCATACAATTCAATTTTCCTGCCCATTTTTTGGAGCGCAAAATTTATATCCCCAAAAAAAAGGGTGTCCCAGCTTTCTTATTTGATCATTTGGAGTCAAATACAGGTTGTTGTATTTATCATATACAGAAAACTTCAATCAAACAGTGTCTGTACATATTTAGAACCAAACAGTATGTCATACAAAGATGTGGCATGCTCTTAAACACCTTCGAGTTGGCAGAGACACAAACATTCCTTGAGCAGGCCCAGGACACAGCACATCAATGTGAACTTCTGCAGCAGGGGACACCGGTGATGCCAAACTTCGCAGTCACTAGCGTCCGTGTGCTGACTAGCAACCCAAGGTTACCATGCTTGTTGACTATGTCATCCACTACCGCCCAGATGACATCTGACAACCCCACCCAAGATTCCGGTTGGTAACGACAGACACAACCCCTTAGGTGTCATTGCCTGGGATCGTGTCAGCGGCCCAACACCCGCCTCAACCGCCTCTGTCCCATCCGTTCCCTCAGCCAGAGATCTACATTGGTCTGTGCTCATCGCCACAAATATACGAGGATGAACAATTTGATTATGGCATAGCAGCTACTTGGCAGCGAAGAAATAGGGGCCAATATCCCTGCTCTTGCAGTATGCGGCAAAATATAGATGAGGATGAGTGGCATGGGAGGTCAAGTTGTGAGGTGTGAGCCTCAGCATACCAAGACCATGATGAGGACCAGCATGACGAAGAAACAAAAATTAGATGATGTATGAAGCCGACTCACTTTGCATCCGGGTGAGCAAGGGCTTCATCATCATCCGGAGAAGAGGGCGTCAGCTTGCGCATCAGGCAGCAGCGCAGCCAGCAGGTGGGTTGTGTGGCCGTGAGTCAGCAGGGTGGAAGCAGTGTGAGGTCGGGAGCCAAGCGGCCATGGGGTAGAAAACCTGCTTCGCAGGTCCAAGAACGTAGCGGCACAGG
Source organism: Phyllomedusa bahiana (assembly GCA_025379985.1). Lineage (NCBI taxonomy): Eukaryota > Metazoa > Chordata > Amphibia > Anura > Hylidae > Phyllomedusa > Phyllomedusa bahiana. The sequence goes on from JAODAL010037743.1 coordinate 16,461, forward strand.
GGCTCAGCGAGGCAGCGACGGTAGTAGTCACTCAGTGCGGAGCGTTGGCGGCAAAATCCGATACTCAGCGGTGTGGCAGTTCTTTGCTAAATATTTAAAATCATCGCATAAAAGCAAAAATGAGCTGAACACTTGACATGTTTCGAGCCTGGTGATCGGCTCTTAGTCGTAACAAACAAACATCAGCTACAAACAACATTAAATCTACTTCCTCTTCCTGACATCAATCAGATTAGACAAACCAATACGTAGCCAAACCAATACGTGGAGGAGATTGGAAAAACTACTCACTTATAGAGAAGCGTATTGAATTTTAGTATTAGACACAAGATATCCACAGGGGCTTAACTACAGATCAGACCTCATGTATTTGTATTGATTTTGATATTTATATGTGTCTCTGATTGTTTTTCTTTCATATGTTATGATTCTTTTTTTTTTTTCTTCTTTTTCTCTCCTTTTTTTTTCCTTTTTGTTTGTTATGTGTACCCTAATGAGTTAAATCTCAGGTGTCTAATCTGTTTTGATGTCAGGAAGAGGAAGTAGTTTTTAATTTTGTTTGTACTGATGTTTGTTTGTTACGACTAAGAGCCGATCCCCAGGCTCGAAACATGTCAAGTGTTCAGCTCATTTTTGCTTTTATGCGATGATTTTAAATATCTACTAATAAAAGTGCGTTTTTAAGCATTTTTTTCACCTTATCCCGAGCACGAGTGCTGGAGTGCTTTCTTGCTGAATTGCCTACTGCTTCTGGAGTATCTACAGCCAGGTACCCACCTCCTTATTTGCACTGTGTGTGGACGGATCTGATGTGGATTCCTATTGAAGCCTTACTACCGGTGAGCGTTTACCTGAATCTTTTTTGTATGTTTATTGGACTGTCTGGCTGTGGTTCATGCCCCCGGGAAGATCTGAAGCGTGTTCGAAATTAAGGAGCCATAGTGCTGTAAATTTTATCCGCATTAATGTGACTGAAGATTCAAACCACATAGGGTCTTCCATGAGCTACTTTTACTGTCTCCATTGATAATGTGGACAGACGTAACAGAGCTCGGTCCATTTTGGTGGGGATACTCCCCAATCTATCAAGGAAATTTGGGATTTGAAACAGAAGATGTCGGATTAGAAAAAATCTTTGGCTTAACAGCTGAAACTGTGGTGGGATAGTCCCCACATTTCCAAACGTATTAGAAAAAAAAAAGACCCCTAGAGGACTTAAAATTAACCAAATACCCGACTTTTTCTTATGAAAAGTGTTTTATTGAACTTTTGAAATAACAATACTCCAGTGACTGCTCGATGAAACTCATGCAACTCATTGTCAAGTTTGAACAGGAATTCCCTAACCCAAAATTTGGGAAGTTTCGTTACAGGAGACAAAAATTCCTTGGATATTTATAGAGAAGATCCCCTTTATCAAGCTTTAGATGAAATTTAAAAAACCAATAGCTAAGCTGGAGGATAACATTATTTCTGTAAAAAGAAGCAAAGTTGATCGGGAATTCCAAGAAATATCTGCAAGGCAATGTATACAAGTGGCAACAAAGTTTTTCCATACAATGATCAGTAGATCTATTCTTTAAAAAACATAAATAAGAAGAAGGGAAAAGAAAGAGTTTTTCCCTTTTTTCCCATTGATTCGGATAGCAACGAAACCTGCACGGATACCTCGACTCTGAGAGTTTTGTGGATCCACGTGAATCACAGAATGGGCAACAATGGGCATACATCTAGAGTCTCAAAAAACGCACAGGGAACCAGGGCCCAAAACACGACCCCCAAACGACGAGGCGGGCGGCAAGAAAAAATAGGCTATCCCTCCACCGAACTACCCCTTCAGGAATCTACCCCGGATCTAATGAGAGGGGAATTTTTCTTACTACACAGGTCTGAACGGGACTTCTAGCCCTAATGATTTTTCTTGTACTTAATCTTTCTGCATGTTATTCTTACGTCAGATCAATTTTTAAAGTACTTAGCAAAGGTCTGAATTATGCTCCATCAAACGGACTTTAATTATTTGAAACCATTAAGGACGTGAATCGATTTATCAGGATGTTAACTGTAAAGAGACATTTTTTTTAATGAGAGGATAACGCTCAGAGTTTTGGAACAGGAAACAACGTGATTTTTTTTCCTGGGGGTTTTTAATTTTCAGGAGCAAAGATCAATACTGTTGTTGGAGGAAATGGATGATAAACAATTCACATATTAGCAATATTACATCTAATAGTTAACTAACAATATATAAAATGTGGTTTTTTTATCCCATAAGGCTCTAGAGCTAAAATTATGGAGGTTTTTTCAACACCTTGTAAAAAGAGAATTTACATCAAAGGAAGTGTAACAATAATAAGAATCTGACCCCAAAAGAATTTAGGGCTCTTAAAGATCTATCTAATAACCCCTATCTTGTGATTTGACCCTCGGATAAAGGTAGTATAGTTGTGGCTCTAGATAAACAATTATATCACAGGGAAATCAAGAACATGTTAAGTGTGTTGCAGATTGCAGCTATCTGGAGTAGAAGCAAAGGCATACAGACCGTTGTGGAAGTAAATCCATTTGTAAATTTTTTACTGGATGATACACAGCCATCATTACATTGCTTAACTTGAGTCTTGCCAACATGGAGGGTACAAGAGAGATGCATAACAGGTACAGTAACAAGAACTAGCATAGCAATACATAAGCTAAGAAACACTTAACACATAACTCAGCGCCAGCTGCTGTCTGTATGACTTAAGTTCTTTAACATAAGCTGTAGCTGTTGTATATACTTCAACACCCCTTCTCAACAGCTAAGGCTTAGTCCATTAGGCCGAGCTTCAACATGAGTCTAGAAAGCCTTTCTGTATCAGAGGCTTCGGAGTACATCCGCAAGCATTTCCTCAGTTGGGCCAGTACTGTAATTCCAGAACTTCCTTGTTCTTGAAGATCCGTAAAAAATGAAAAAACTTAACATCGATATGCCCTTTGGGTTTTTGGGTTGACCCCTTTTTCCCTCTGTGCCCAAAACCATCCTTGGTTGTCTTCAAAGACTTTTGTTTTGGGTTCCAACGTTGTTGAACCCCAAATCGTCCAATAGTTGCCGTAGCCAGATGGCCTCTTGATTTGCATGCGCTGCTGCAACTTTCTCTGCTTCTGTTGATTGAGAGTGTTTACACACAGTTGTTTTCTGCTAGCCCAGTTACAGCGCCACCTGAAACAAGAAACAAACCACTGGTGGATTTTCTGTCGCCCGGGTCTCCGGCCCAATCAGCATCAAGTTTCCTATTAGGTTTCATTGGTTACTTGTTGGTAACTTAAGTTTAGAGTGCAGAGTTCCCTTTAAATAGCGTAGACTCTCTTTACACCATTCCAAACCTGCTGATTTGGCATTGGGTTTTTTTTGCCAAAATTTTCCCACGGCTGCTGCAATATCGGCCTTGTAGCAGTGGCAATGTACAGCAATTTTTCCCATTGCCCTCCTGTATTGGTTATCATTTGGTAGCAATTTTTCTTGATTGTTCATTTCTTTTAAATAGTTGGTTTTCATCGGAGACTTCACTGCTTTTGCATCTTCCATCCAAAAGTCTCAATTATTTCCTGTATTTTGTGCTGCTGATTTAGAAAAAACTTCCATTTTCTTCCCTTTCGATTTGAATGCCGAGGTAGTTGCTTATGTTTCCAAGATCTTTGGTTTCAAAATTCAGATTCAAGGTTTGTAGTATTCCTTGTTCATCCCTTTCGCTCAAAACAACTAAAAGATCATCAACATAAATAAGCAACAAAAATTCATCTGTTTTGTCAATCTCTTTCGTGGGAACAGGGAGGGGGCTGCCTTACCCGCTTTAAAGTTTCTTGGTAAGGAAAATCATTTAATTTTATATTCCCAAACTCTGGCCGCCTTGCTTTAAAACCATAAAATTTTTCGAAGTTTTCATACAAAGGGCGGTCTTTGTCCCTCTTTTTAACCCTGGTGGTTGGGTTTTTTGTAAATGCTTCAGTTTAAAAACCCCAAAGTAATAAAATTGTCTTTAAAAATCGGAAAATTTTTTCACCTGCAAATTTTTTTGAAAAGTGGGTACCCGAAGTTAAAATTTTTGATTGTAGCGTGTTTTAAACCAAATGGAGCGAAAGTCTCCCTGTAAATCTTCTCCATATTTTTTTGAGTTTTCCCTTGGCAACAGTCTTTCTTTATATCTTTCAATGGTGCCCTTTAGCATTGTTTTTTAACTTTAAAGGTCCCTTTTTCAGCCCTTTTTTTCTTCCCCGTTGGGAGTTCTGTTTAGCACCCCGTTTTTTGGTCCCTGGGAAAGATTTTTTTTCTTCCCTTTTCTGCCTTTATCCCTTTAAATTTGGGGGGGGTTTTTCCCCGTTGGGAGCTGAGACCCCTTTTTCCCTTTCCCAAAGGGGCGGTTCATGGACGCTAACTGCACTCGCCCCTTTTATGAGAGGACCGGGTGGTTTCTCTACCCTTTTTTTCTCTAGTTGAACTCCCCTTTGGGTTTTTATATTTGGGGGGGGTTGTGTCATCTTACTCATGGTATCTGAGTTTTTTATTGACTTGATTTTTTTGTTCAAAAAGGGTCAGTGCCCTCTGATACTGCAATTTTTTCCCCCCTGTTTTGATTCCAAATGGTTGGGCATCACACCCTCCCTTTTGTTCTTAATTTAAAAATGAAAATGTTGCTAATAGTAACTTTTCTGTTTTAGTGCAGGATTCTGGATCCCTTGCAGTTATCACTGTATCCAACTAGAAAATGCCTCCCTGCCCCTTTTTTTGGGGTTTTTGGGGCGTTTCTTTTTCTGGGAATAACATGAATACTTTGCAGCCAAAAAACTCTTATGTTTTTTCCTTTGGTTTTTTCCAAACCCGCCACAGTTCAAAGGGGGGGGTTTCCACATTTTCAAAGAAAATTCTGTTTTGCAATAAGTACGGGCATCCGCGGCTTCACCCCAATATTTCTCATTTTAGTCCCCGAATTGTTTGCTACATCGATCATTTCGGCAGGGCTGTTTTTCCCCTTTCCCCTTTCCCCATTTTGTATGGGGGTTTTTAGGGTACTGTCTTTTGATGCTCTATCCCCGTTTATTCAAAATAGGCCCCAATTTTGTGTCCAGTAAATTCCCTCCATTATCACCCAGTAACAGAGGTTTTCCCTTTTAAACTTGTTGCTTGCTTTTTTATGTAGTCCCGTAGCTTTTCCCAAAACTTTACTTTTTTTTTTTTAAATTTGGGAAATCCCCGTGTTCCTTGAAAAGTCCTTTTATGAAAGGTCACTATTTACCTGTTTTTCCCGCGGGGGTCTTTGTCTCAGGGACCGAAAAACATTTACTTAATTTTATAATATCAAGTGGTCTTGGGCTCTTGTTCTCATTGCTTTGGGAATTTTTTGCCCTTTTGGCTTTGGGATTTAATGAAACCCAAATTTCCCAATTTGGGGTTTGAAAACAACCCCGGAAACACAAGATCCTTTGTCAGGTTCCTTTTTTTATTCCTGGGATGCTGCAGAATTTTTGTGGCCTAATCTTCTGTCCACATGTGGTTTTTAGTCATTTTGGGCCCTTTTGGGGGGGCATTGTTTTTCCCGTTCCCCAAACCTTTTCTGGGTTATACAAGTTCCTATTTATTTTGGAAATTTGGGTATTTCCTTCCCTTTCCCCTGAAGGGGTACACACTCATCATCTTTGGGAAATTTTACGAAGGGCCCCTTTTGCCCGTAAAACCTTTTTACGATAACAGCCACCTTCCGGCTGGGAACATAAAGTACTCCTCATTGGGGATGGGGGAAAAATGCCTCCCTTTTTTTTTCTTGGGGACAGTAAATTCCAGACCAGTTCCTTCTGCATTAATACTGCTTCCATCTGCAGGGAAAAGACCCTTTTTCTTTTTATTTATGTCTACCCCTTTTTAAAAAGAAGTTCCTATTGTTTTGTCATGTGACTTGTTGCACCTAAAAATAAATTTTTGCACCAGCTTTGAACTTTTGATCACTTGTCATTTGAATGTTTAACCACCCAATTTTTTAAACCCATGTTTGGGTTTATATTTGCTTTGACCATTTGTTTTAGCCCCTTTTGGAATTGTTTTTTTTGGGAATAATACCAATTTCCCAAAATTTTTGAAAAGAAAAAGCAGGGGGTCAAAGGGGGTGGCGCGGGGTAGCGCGCCGCCCCAAAAAATTTTTGGCTTTGGGACACCCCCCCTTTCTTGTCGGTAGGAAACGCCCCCTTTCCAAAAAACCCACACCCACTCCACCAAAACGCATAAGGTTTTTGAAGAAAGCCGGGTAGATCCCCTTTTTATAGCCAGGTAGTAGCCCCCCATAACCAGGTAGTGCCCCTTACAGGTGGTAGACCCCCCCTTGTACCCAAGTGGGATCCCCCCTTCTGTAGCCGGGGTAGACCCAAATTTGTACCCGGGTTTAGGTCCCCCCCCTTTGTTAGCCAGGTGGGGCCCCCCCTTTTTTTGTTACCCCGGGAAAGGTGCCCCCATTGTTAGCCGGGTAGGTCCCCCCCTTTGGGTTTAGCAAGGTGGGCCCCTTTGTTCCCCAGGTTTGCCCCCCAAATTATTGCCAGGTAGTGCCCCAAAATTATTTGCCGGTTTAGTGCCCCCTTTGTTTCCCGGGGTAGATGTCCCCATCTGTTTGCCGGGTAATGTCCCCTCTTTTGGGGCCGGGAAATGAAACCCTCGTTGCCAGGTGATGAAACCCCCCCCTTTTTCCCCAGGTAGTGCCCCCATCTGTTAGCCAGGTAGTGCCCCCTTTGTTCCCAAGGTTAGTGCCCCCTCTGTTGCCAGGTAGTGCCCCCTTTTTGGGGCCGGGTAGTCCCCCCTTTGGTTGCCAGGTAATTTGCCCCATTTTTGCCAGGTGATGCCCCTTTTTTTGCCAGGTAGTTCCCTCCCCTGTTAGCCGGGGAATCCCAAAAACCCCCCCGGAGGGGGGAGGGGCCCCCAAATAGCGGCCCCCCCCCTGCCAAAAAGGGAGGGGTTGGATTATGAATAATACTAATTATTGGTGCAACAACCACTTTTTTTTATTTTATTCCCATTTTGTGGCCCTTTTTTCAAGGGATATTGTCATTTTTGGGATAAAATTTAGGCTGTTTAAAAAAAAAAAAAAAAACCCCTGAGGGGAAAAGAGACAGCCCCAGATTTTGTTTACTGCAGATGGACTGATAGATTCGGGACAAGTTCTAAATGTTTTTGCTGAAAGTTATACTTTTTCTCTTCAAGAATAAAAGTTCCTTTTGCTTTTAAACTACGGGTTTAATATTTGGATAATCTGCTGCTAACAGGTTAGGGGCCCAGTACCCAAAAGTATCCCAGTACCCGGGTTTTTCCCAGTTTCCCAGAACAACAGTAAATTTGTGAACAGGGGAGAAGATAAATAAAAAGATAAGAGGGCCTTGTTTGTAGAAATCCTTTTAAATTTTCAGTCCCAAGGCCTGACAAATCAGAACTCCCCAATCCTGAAAAATTCAAGGTAAGATGCTTCTAAAAAAGAGAAGGTATGTGGAAATATACACAGGGGGAAAGGGGCCCAAAGGCCTGACCCCTCCCATAGAGGAATGGATAGGAAGGATCGGGGAAAGCACGACCCAACTTTTCCTTTCCCTAACTATAGAGGTTAAACCAGATTGTACACATATGCAAATTAACACTGCAAAGGACAGTGGGAAAGAGCAAACGAAAGGAAAATGAAAGAACAAACCCTCAGCAATAAGCTTTATCTAATGGGGAAAATTGAAATCAGCCCAAATTAAAGGGAAAGGGGCCAAAAATATGCAAAACTCATCAGAGACCCCCTAGAAATAGTGGAGCATTTTGCGGGGAATAGGCAAGACATAAAAGACTTCCATTTTTGGCTGCACTGTTACTCAGGGGTTCTCCCAGAAAGGGCCTATGACACACTGGTCACCGCACTAGAGGCACCCCTGATGATGACCTCACTTTTGAGAAATTGTAAAAGGGCAAGTTGGGGTAAAATACAAGAGAAAAACAAGAGTAAAAAGCAGCAGTGATTTTCCCAAACCACAAAACCCTGCTTTAAAAGGATTTCCAGGATCATACAACAAATAAGGGGGTCAATAAAGGAAACCACACGTAAATTGTTTTGTATGCGGGAAAAAACTGGTCATTAAAAAAAAATTGCAAATCTGGAAAGCAAAAATAAATCACTTAAAAAAAAAAGGGAAACAATCAAAACCCCAAAAGTTCTATTAAAAAAAGGAAAAGGAAAACTGTGGTGCTGAATCAGCATTTAATAAAAACCAACGGGCAGACCCAGAAAAGACTGTATTTGCATAGACCCCGGTGCCACAACCCACATGACAAAAAACAGAATTTTTCTTTTCTAACCTGGCCCAAAACCCAAATCAAAAAAAAAGCCCATCTTAGCCAATGTTCATGTATAATTCAAAAGGAATAGGAAAGGCTACCTCCACTCCCAAAGTCTCCCCCAACAGAAACCAAAAGATCCAATTTAAAGGATTTTCTCTTTTTTCCCAAATCTTAAAACAACTTGAAAATCATTTAAGAAACTCACAAGACGGTAAATGTAGTTCCCTTTTAGGGTTTGACAGGGCAATTTTCAAAAGAGGGTCAGACTCTTGCAAGGGGAAAATTTAACAAAGATGGTTTGGGTACCGTTACAATTTTCAGGGGGGCTGTTTTAAAATGTCAAACAAGAAAAAGGAAATTGCACCCCATGTTGGCATCGATGTTTGGGGGCATGGGGAACCCAAAAAGCAATAAGAAAGCTAGTTCAGGAAGGGGTTTGCAAAACGGGGGTTACAATTGCCCAAATTTGCAGTCAGAAGATAAAGTGTACTAGCTCCCTTTAAGGGGTAAAATGACAAGGAAATAATTTCCTAAACACGGGCCCCACTACATCAGAAAGGGGCCACTGACTTGTTTTCAACAGATTTTGGGGTTTTCCAATGAGAAATAAAACCCACCTGGAAAGAAGAGATATTTTTTTCACATTTTTTGATGATTTCTCCAAAATATACAATTGATTTACTTTTCAAAGCAAAGAAAAAGTTGCAGAGAAACAGAAAAAGAAACCTAGCTGAAGTATCCAACAAATTTGGAAATAAAAAAGGGACTTTGATTGTGACAAGGGAAACTGAATACACAAGGGGGAAAGACACAACCCAAATATTAAAAAAAAAAGGGAAAATTCCGTTTTCCCCGGGATACCATCCCTTTACCCCCCAGAACAGAATGGTGTCGAAAGAGGGGGAAAAACCCAAAAACTTTTGTGAAAGTGGAAGAAGTAAAAATTTTTGATGCTGATTTCCCAACAACTTTATTGGGGGGAAGCAATAAGGGACTGCTTGCTATCTTAAAAAAGGATTCCCGGGGAAAAAGCTACAAAGAAAACTCCCATATGAGCAATGGAACAAAAAAAAACCCTTTAATTAAAGCACATAAGAATTTTTGGGAAGTAAAGCATTTTTTCCCATGTTCCTAGAAAAAAAAGGTAAAAAATTGGGAAGCTCTTTCAAAGGGAAGGGAAATCCGGGTAGGCAAACAGTAAAACCCAAAAAGGATACAAAAACCCCTTTCACCCAGAGACCAAAAAAGGTAAACAATCAGCGAAATGTAGTAATAGATGAAAACCCCCCCCCGATCCCCCAATATAATTTAAATGAATTTTACTCCAAAATTCCATTTGAGCCAACAGAAGCAACCAGTCACAAACTCAAGAAAAAAAGGGAAGAAGACGCTGAATGTGGGTAAAACTCTCAAGTTACTGAAGAGGAGACGTAAAAACCTCCCTAAACCATCATTTCGGGAGATCCAAAAGGGGGAAAACAAAGGTATTCCAGCTAAACGCCTGCCCTTAATGGTAAAGAAAACATTGGGTTCAGAGCCCCCAGTCTTTGGGAAGAAATCCCCAACTACACCAGTCCATGAAAAGCAAAAAAGGTTTAAAAGCTGCAGATAAGAAATGGAACTTTAAAACAGTTCAGAAAGGGAAAAATTCCCAAAAGCTACCCCCGGGTAAGAAAGAAATTTTGGATGTAAGTGGATTTTCAAAACCAAGTATGCCCTTATGGTAACTTGCATAGATTAAAAGGCAAAAATTTTTTTTCAAAAGGGAAAACTTACAAAAAAATTGGAAGTTTAAAGAGGGCCTTCATTTTCTCCGGGTCGCAAAACCCAAACCCAAACTTTTAAGAGTGTTAATGTCTGTACAGGGGTTTTGCAAAGATGAAAGTAAGAAAATTTTTTAAACCCATATCAAAAGGCATTAGGGGAAAGGGGCTGAGAAGCCCCCCCAAGCGCCCTCTTTTTGGTTTTTAAAAATCCTAAAATTTGCTTTTGACCCCCCGAGTCTTGAGAAACAAAAAGGATTTTTTACCCAAGCCAGTACTCTCATCTACAGACAACCCCTGTTTTTGGGATTTTTGTCCCTCTTCAGTGCAGAAATAAGAGAAAATACTGGCTGGCTTGTGGGGGGATCGGGGAGCCAGGGAAAGGGGAAAATCTCTCCTTAGGGAGAGCACCGAACGAACGGCTTTTAGATTTTTTTTTTTGCCTTTGCTTTTGACTCGGTGGGTCAAAAACAAATTGAGGGTTTGTTACAACCAAAAAGAGGGGGCGGGGGGCTTCTCAACCCCTTTTCCCCTAAAAAGCCCTTTTTGTTTTGGGAATGCAAAATAGGGGGGCGAAAAAGGGAAAACAAAAAAATTCCAAAAAGCCGTTCGTTCGGGGCCTCCCTAAGGAAAAGAAACTTCCCTTCCTGAGCTACCCATGCCTCCCACAAGCCCCAGTAAACTTCTCTACTCTGCCAAAGAAGGGGGGACAAAATCCCCAAACAAACGTTGGGCTGTAGGGTGAGAGGGTAAAAGGCTTGGCTAAAAAATCCTTTTTGCTTTCTCAAGACAAGGTGGGTTTAAAAGCCAAAAATTTAGGATTTGTTACAACCCAAAAGAGGGGGGGCTGTGGGCTTCTCAGCCCTTTTTCCCCTTTAATTTCCCCGTGATATTTCAGATGCTTTGTAAAAAGGGACGGGAAAAAGGGAAAAACAAAAACTCAAAAAGCCGTTCGTTTTGGTTTCTCCCCTAAGGGGGAAAAACTTCCTTCCTGCGTTTTTTAACTTTAAAGGGCAGCTTTTTTTAAATGGTGGACATTTGAAGAAGAGGTGGGATATGAGTTTAACCAGAAAGGTTAAATTAAAAAAAGGGGGAAGAAACACCCTTTTTGTTTTAAATTTCAAAAATCTCTTTAAAGGCCCTAAAACAATCAGCAAGAGCGGGAAAAACTAAGATGAATGAAAGTTTTTGCTGAAAAGGGAATTTTTAAAAGAAAGGGAACTGGCCCGTGTTTTTTACACTAAATTTTACAGCAATAAGTGGATGTAGTTCTTCTGTAGTTGGGTGATGTCATCCCCTACTCATTAAAAAAAGAAGCTGAAAAATTTCAAAAGTTTTGGGGCCCAATTTTTTAAACCCCCCATTTTGAAAAAAAAAGGACCTTGGGAAAGTACACTTATCGGGAATTTCCCAAACCAGGGAAAGAAGATGGAAGTTTCCTTCTCAACCAGAAAGCAAAAAATTTTCACAGTCCTCCCAAACCCGTTTGGAATGCCCGAAGCCCAAAAGGGATTTCAACACCAATTTGGGTCCCCTTTTCCTTTAAAATTTTGGGAAGGAGAAGAATTTATCTACCCACCCAACAATTTAGAGTTTTCCCCGAAAAGCAGTGGGGGGACTTCTATAAAAATAGCCAAACCTACTCGTCCGAAAATCACCCGCGACCCAAAGGGGTTTTTTTTTCCACGTGTAAGTAAGCCACTTCAAAAAGAATTTGGGAAAGCAATTTTAAAAAATCCCTTTAATATTGAAAACAAAATCAAGGGCATAAATCTAAAAATATCTGCAAATGTGATTCTAAAGCCCCAGTTTCCCTTTGGAAAACAGACTGGGCTGGGTTTAAGTGATCGACAGTCAACAAGCGGGTTACTTATTTTTAAAATTGGAGGAAAAATCCCCAAATTCTTTTGGGCAAGCAAAAAACAAAGGGGTCAGTTGCGTTTTTCATCTAAAAGAGGCAGAATAAATTTTTAGCAGCTCGCCCGTCAAAAAATAATTTGGTTGAACCAAATGGGTTTGAGGTTTTTGGTAAAACTCCAACTCAAACCCGTTACCGTTTTATGAAGACAACTAAGGGTTTATTAAAACCGCCAGCAGGTGAAAGGATCAATGCCAGGGGTAAAACACATTGATGTAAACAAACACCACCCGCCCAGATTTAGTTGGAAAATGGATCATTTTCTTTGCTATTCAAAAAATGACAAAAAGATAAACTGATGCCCCGACAAAGCCATTGCCGAAAACCAAGTTTGAAAAATTTCAGGAAAATGATGGAAACTAATTGGGGTAAGTAGTTGTTGAAAATGGGGGGTTGGAATAATACTTATTACTGTGTTGGGAACAACCCCAACTTTTTTTTAAAGTATTGCAAAGTTTTGAAGGGCCCTTTTTCAAGGGGTATTGTCATTGTTGATAAAGTTAAGGGGGTGTTTAAAAAAAAAACACTGAGAGGAAAGAAAAGCTCAGATTTTTTTTTTACGGGAAAATGGACTATAGATTCAGAAAATATTTTCAAGTGGCTGAGAAGTTATACTTGTTCCCCTTCAAGAAAAAAGGGTTTCCCTTTTTCTGTTTTAAAATACCCGGATAATGAAACTGGAAAATTGCTGCTAACATTTTTGTTCTGGCCCTTCCCCTATTGTTCAGTCTTTCTTAAATGTCCCTGCTTGTGGCAAACTGAAAAAATGCCCTGGTTTCTTTTTTTGAAAACTTTTATCTGTACTTTAAGACTGTTTTCCGAATTGGGGTCTGTGGATTCATGCACAAGTTCCTTTTTTTCTTTGAATTCATCTTTTTAGCGGAGTCTTTACAAAATTTTTAGGGTCAGGTCCCCTTTCGGGTCTGGTCTCCAGGCATTGATCAGTGCACAGTAGAGTCAGGTTAAAACGCATAACAATATGGCTGCCACATTAAATGTCCCTTTTTTGTTTTTTCACCCCCCTGTCCTAGATGTGGGAAAACCCCTTCCAGCATTGAATTTTTAAAGTTCCTGCAGGGCCTTTTCTTTATCAAATCTCATTCCCGTATAAATTTTCTGAGAAGAAATAACTTTTGTTTAAACTGGATCTTTCATGCAAACTTTTTAAAGCAACCCCCAAATTTCCTTTTCTGTATTCTCATGTCATTTTAAGAACCCCGCTGGGATTTCCCCCAATAAAAAGACTTTTGGTGGCCCCGGCCTGTCTGTTCTTCTTGTCCCAAATTTCCCGGTAATTTATTTTGTGGTCCTCTTGTTTGGGAAAAAACCCCCCACAGGTCGTCCCCTGGAAAAACCCAAACCCTTTTCCCCTTTAAACTTTTCCCTAGCTGATAAATTCTCATTGTTCGCCCTTGGGCACTGTCAGTCCCGAGGGTTTTTTTGCTGTGGCCATTTGTGTCCTCTCCTTTGTATGTTAGGCCCCCCCTTTTTTAGTGTATTTAGGAAATTTAGGATTTTGGGCACCCGGATCTGCTGCTGTCTTGTCTGTTTTTGGGCGCTTTGCTTTGTGTTTTTCAAACCCTGGGGCCCTTTAAAAAGTTGCAGATTGCAGCATCTGGAGTAGAAGCAAAAAGGGATACAGACCCTTGTTTTAAGTAAATTTTCCCTTTGGGATGGGTTTCTGGAAATACACAGCCATCTTACATCTTAACTTGAGTTCCCTTTCCAAAATGGAGGGTTTCAAGAGAGTTTCATAAAAGGGACAGTAACAAGAAATAGATAGCAATGCATAAGCTAAGAAAAAACTTAAAAAAATAAACCGTGCCACCTGCTGTTTTGTATACTTTAAAAAGGGGTTTTTTCTCGGGTTCAATGATTGGGTTTTTTTTTAAAAGATCTTTAAAAAACAACAGCTTTGCAATATAAGGGTTTATTACAAAATCTCCTATGAATTTTTAGCTAGCCCTTTCATAGGGTTTCATCAGCTTCTCAAATTTTTTATAGCACCGACCTGTTGATCCTTATCTTACTGGGTGTCCCCGGGGCTGAATACTAATCACCTTTTAAACAGGGCGGAAGCAGGGGAGCCCCTCCAGCACAGAATGCTTCTGTAGTGTAGGGGGGAGGAGGGGGGACCTGGGTTCTATGTCCGTGCTGCCCGGATTAACCCTGTGTGTGCCTGTTCCTCCCGCTTCTAACAGATTGGGCAGAGATTAGGCTGATCAAAAGAAGGGGACAGCAGTGACCCGTTTTTTACTATAATCATGAAAGTCTGGAGCTGTAACTTTTAAAAATACTATACAGATTGGGAAACAGTTCATGCTGTCTGTACTAGGGACAATCCGAGTAACACTTTTGCAGCTTCCCCCCTCGTTCTGAAGGGTTTGTTTGTTGTTGCTGGAGATGTGGAGGGGTATAAAGCTAAACAGAGGGTATAGGGAAAACTTCAGCCCCTCTGTTCTTTCCCATAGCCAAACCCTAGACCCCCTTTTTGGGAGGCCCCAAGGGTTAAATCTGCAGCAATCCCCCGCTGTATCGAAGTTTTCGGGGTGATAGCTGCCTTTTGCGAGGGGGGGGGGGAAGAGGGAGGGGGGGAAAAGGCCCGAGAAGCTAGCCGCCCCCCAATTCAACCCCATTTACAGAAAAGAGGGGTGAAAAAATATTAATGAGACAACTCCTTTTAAATTCCCTTTTAAAATAAGCTTAGCTGTTTTTTATACTTCAACAAAATGACCCTTTAAATCTACAAGGGCATTGACCTCAGATCCCATCTCTGGGTTTTTCCAAACAAGTAGATGGGCTCCTGGGGGGAAAAGGGGTAACTTTTAAGGCACTAACAAGTAAGCCAAAAAAGAAGCAAAGACAGTAAAATTTCCCCAAAAAAACCCCCTTTTCCCTGCGTTCCCCCCAAAACCCCTAAAGGCATTTTTTCCCCCCCCCCTTCGTCCCCTCATCTCCCGGTATAGGGGCAAAACTTTTAGCACCTTTGGGTTTGTGGCTGGACAGGGAAACCCCCAGCCACTGGTAGACGAACGCCCAAAATTTCGGGGCAGGATTCCAAGATATACCAAAATTGGGGGGACGTCATTTTTCAGCCTACCTTTACTTGGGTTTTTATGTTATGTTTTTTGTCATTGGAAACATCCTTCCTTTATTCATTACTTTTTCTGCTTTAAGTTGTCAACTGAATAAATATACACAATATAGTGAGCAAAAAAAAACAATTCATTCTGATGACAAAGAATTTCTTTTACCCCGCCAATTTTTTTTCAATTTGCCAGTCCCAATTTTTTTTTATCTCCAAAAACAGGGCTTTTCCAAAGGGGTTTTTGTTTTTTTTTCCCCCCCTTTGGGCCCAAATTTATGTGGCCTTTGGGGGGAAGGAAAAAGGGATATATACTCAATTTGGGTAACCCGTTTTTTCTTTGGCCCTTTTTTTTCTACTGTAGAAAAAATATAGATACACCTTGCTTATTGGCAAGGTGCTTCCACTCCCATTTTTCCCAAAATTTGGGTTGGGTTTTAAAACACTAATCGGGAAAAACTAAAAAATTTACTTAAAGAAACTTTAAAGGTCACGTTACTTTTCTGGGTCGGAAATTAAAAGGAAACCACACCCAAGGGGAAAAGAATTTTTATACCCTTACTTAAAAAGGAAACCCCTTTTTTTGGGAATGGTTTTTTACTTTTTGCAACGAGTTTGCCATCCACACACTTCACTAAGAATTTGCCCCCGGGTGAATTTTTCGGGCCAAAAGAAAATTTTTAAAAACACAAAAGGGTTTTGAAATAAGAAAATTAAAGCCCCAAAATTTTTTTTTTAGAGGTTGGGACGGGGAGATTATAAACCTTTGGGCTTTTATATTAAAAAAATTTTCTAAAATAGAAAGAGAGATAGATCAGACTTTTATATAAAAAAAAAAAATGAATAAACATAAGGCCCGCACTTTCAAATTAACTTTTTCATTAACTTTAAACCAACCAAATTTTATGACATCTCCAATAAATTCAGAAAAAATCTTTCCCCTCCTTACCCGTGATGAAAATTTACGTAAAATTTTTTAAAATGGGTTTTCAAATGTATACCAAGTAAACCTAGGACAATAGGGAACTTGTTTCCCCCCAGCCGTATACTCCGGGGGGTTTTATAAAGGGGACTAGATGGGGTTTGACCTGCCAAGGTTTTTAAAAAATGTGGCACCCGCAGGTGCAGTTTAATGTAAATATATGGGGTTTTTGACAACCCAGTTTTATCTGGGACATTTGGGGAAAAAATGTATCAAAATTTCCCTTTGTTCCTGAATTGCCCGCGATCATTTTGGTGTTATGATTGGGGGTGATACATGTAATTACAATATGTTGGGGTGCACTACCAGAAAACTTCATAATTTGGATCAGAGAACAAATTTTTGATATTAAAAACATTCGGCCCCAAAAAGTTTTCAGGGGCATCAAAAACATTTTTTGGAGATTTCCCTACAGGCCCCGCAAATGAACACTTTTAAAGGGTTTGAGCTTTGGGGAAAAACCAAACCAATACTTGGGGGAGATTGGGAAAAAAATACTCACTTATAGAGAAGCGTATTGGATTTTAGTATTAAAACACAAGATATCCCGGGGGGGTTAAAATACAGATCAGGGCCCCATGTATTTGGGATTGATTTGATATTTTTTATGTGTTCTGATTGTTTTTTTTTTCATACGTTATAAATTTTTTTTTCTTTTTCGCTCCTTTTTTTTTTTTTTTTTTTTTTTTCCCTTTTTGTTTGTTATGTGGACCCTAAAAGTTAAAAAATCCGGTGTCAATCGATTGATGTCAGGAAGAGGAAGTAGATTTAAAGGGTTTTTTGTTTGCTGATGTTTTTTTGTTACGACTAAGAAACCGATCACCAGGTCAAAAAATGTCAAGTGTTCCCGCTTTATTTTTGCTTTTATGCGATGATTTTAAATATCTACTAATAAAAGTGCGTTTTTTTGAATTTTTTTTTTACCTTATCCCGAGGGACCCAGTGCTGGAGTGCCCCTTTTTTGCTGAATTGCCCATGCTTCTGGAGTATCTACAGCCAGGGACCCCCTCCTTATTTGGGACCGTGGTGGACGGATCGATGCGGATTCCCATTGAAAACCTTACTAACCGGGGAGCATTTACCTGAATCCCTTTTTTTTTGTTTAAAAAGTTTCTTTGGGTAAGACCCCCGGAGGAAACCCCAATTTTGGGGTTTTTGTAGAATCTGTTGGGGAGAAAGTGAAGCGTTTGGGCCCGGGAGCTAACGGGTTTGGGACCACGGGCCCGCCCTTCAAAACGGGAGGGTCACCATCCGGGGCCCCGGGAGAAAAAAATGGCTCAGTTTTGGTGGTCCATCCTGCGACCGCAGCAACGGGGCAGCAGCGCCCAGTGGCACGCATGCCATTGCCCCCAGTAAGGTCCACCACCTCCCGCAAAAGGGAGCTGGTTTTTTCTTTGAAAATCAAACTCCCGGGCCAGTTTCTCCCCTTCCCGCTACTCTTGGCCCCCCAGCAGTCCCTTTTAGCAAAGGGGGGGTTGCAAAGAGACAACTATTTGGGCCAACCATCCCAAGGGGCAGCAGCTGACCCTGCTTCCCGTCCAAGTTGTTTGGGGATGGGGGTCTCTCCCTTTCCAAAAGGGGGGCTCTGCCCCGTTTTAGAGAACTAATGGGTTTTTGCCGAGCCGAGATGGGGGAGTTTCCCCAAACCCTAATTTTTTTTTCCAAAAAGCACTTTTATAAATATGTGGGGAAAAGAAGGTGGGCCCGTCCTTGGCTTATCGGTTTTTTCCCAAGGGGCATGGCACGTGGATCTGGGCTGTAACTCGGGCAGGGCCAAATACATGTCCTTTCGGCCCATGGGGGAATGTCTTCCTGCCCCGGCACACCAAAACTTGGAAAAGGAACCGGGGCTTTCCCTTTCCCCGTTGTCAAAATGCGGTTTCCCGCGCCCAAAAGTCCGCCTCCTCCTCCTCTACCACCACCATCTCAGCCCCCAAGGGGACTGCTCCATCCCTACCAAAATGGTTAGGGCACAAACGGTGTCTGCAGTTTTACACCTGGCTTGCCCCGGCGAACGAAGTCACCCCAGGGGAGGGAAATCTCCGCGTTTTTGCAGCAAAAAATCGATGTGTGGCTTTTCCCGCGCCAACTGCAAATCGGGGAACCCCTGGTGACGGGGCAAAGGGAGTAACGGTGTCTGCCTTTCACCGGGAGGGATGGGGCCCCTGCACCCCCGGGGATTGCGCAATTGGGGCAATTGGTTGTCAAAAGGTTCCTTTAAGTCTCCACCCACTTCAGAAGTTCTGGGGGTTGGGCCCGGAAATTTTGCATCACTTCATTTTATTCCCACAAAGCAGGAACACCCTCCTCGAAATTTTAGCCCGGCAGAAAGGCCCCCCAAAACACTCTGTTTTGCGATTTTCCCCCCCGTTGGAATTCCCCCCTTTAAAATGTTGGGCCGGGTGTATGAACAAGAAAGGCATTAACGATTTTTTATGACCCAGGGGGCAGGTCTCCCCTGGTAATTTGATGTCAGCCAGTGGCAGCTCATGCGGACCCCTGCCGTTTTTTGAGGCCATTCGAGGAGGCACGTTATTTGTCGTCCCGGGACACGGATAAAATGTCTTTCCATGCTTTATTCCTGGAAAGATGCGAAAAATTCTTTGGGCGGGGGTGGGACGTGGGATATATCTGGGGCCCCAATAGCCCGGGGGGGACTGAAATGGGAGGAGGGGGAATTGGAGCAAAAGCATTGTCTGTGAAATGAATGGATTTCTACCCAGTGAAAAGGAAAAGAACAGGGGCACTGGGGGAGGTAGATAGATGAGGAAGAAAGGCAATGACGCGAAGGCACCGGGCAGTATACAGAGGGGAGGAGGAGGGACCCCTCGGAGTCACTTTGCAGATGGCCCCCAGCATGCGTTTGCCTGGCTAGTGACACCCCAACAGTCACTTGGCAGAGGGGGAATTTGGGTCTCCACCCTATTGGACCCTCGTACCGTCCAAAAAGGGAGCCTTTTTTCCCCCAATTTAAAAGGGGGCAAAATCAAATACTATAGGGAAAAACCCCTGTAGCATTTTCCGCATCCGATGTGCGGGTCGTCCCTCCTCGACAGGCTTTTTTCGCGCTCACGTACTATGCCGGGGCGGGGGAAAGGGGGGGGGGGTAGGAGCAGTACCACTCCATCAACAGCAACCCAATCTGGAGTCACTGATGACCTTCCTTCACCCCCTAGTGAGGGGGGCGTCCCACGCAGCAGGGCCCAGCAGACCCTAACCAAAGGGGGTGGCCTACTTTGGGCGCACTCTGCCCCCCCCCAGTTAGAAGATCCGTGGACTACTGGCACCAAAATGAATGTGGGCCGCAAATTGCCTGAGTTTGCGTGGAGAAGCTGTCCTGCCCGGCCAGTATGTGGCATCGAGCGGTGTTCAGTGCGGGGGGGGCCATCGTTACCCCAAGGAGAACCCGCTTGTCCCCGGGAAAAGTGGAACGAATGACCTTTGGCAAGATGAATCAGGGGTGGATCGGCAGGATTTCCACACACCAATGCCTTAGGCGTCAGACTACATCAGCCATGACGCCTCACCCAAACTGTGAGAAATGAGTCTGGGTTCAAACTACCTGCCTCAGCCACTATTCTGATGCCGCCACCCGCCTGATTGCCACACATCTGCTGACAGTTTCTCCATTCTGCCACCAACCATCTTTACCAGGGACTGGTATTGCCACCCACCTCCACACACTGTCATTGTGCCACTCTCTGACCTCATGCTGTTGCTCCTGCCGCCGTCACCTCCACTCTGTCATTGTGCCACTCTGTGGCCTACTCCTGTTTTTGCCACCTCCAGAATGTCATTGTGCCACACTCTGACCTCATGCTGCTGCTGCCGTGCCCTCCACACTGTGTCATTGTACCACTCTGTGGCCTACTCCTGTTTTTGCCACCTCCAGAATGTCTTGTGCCACACTCTGACCTCTTTGCTGCTGCTGGCCGTGACCTCCACACTGTGTCATTGTGCCACCCCTGGGGCCCTACTCCTGTTTTTGCCACCTCCAGAATGTCATTGTGCCACTTTTCTGACCTATGCGGCTGCTGTGGCTCTGCCGTGACCTCCACACTGTGTCATTTGTGCCACTCTGTGGCCTACTCCTGTTTTTTGCCACCTCCAGAATGTCATTTTGCCACTGTCTGACCTCTTGCTGCTGCTGTGGCTGCTGCCGTGACCTCCACACTGTGTTATTGTGCCACTCTGTGGCCTACTCCTGCTTTTGCCACCTCCAGAATGTCATTGTGGCCACTGCCCTGACCTCATGCTGCTGTGCTGCCGCCGTCACCTCCACACTCTGTCACTTATTGCCAAACCTGAGCGCTCAGCTTGTTTTTTTCCAGCTTTTGCTGGCATGACTTTATCAGGCAACATTCCCCGCTTGAGTTTTTTGGTCAGTTTTGCCTCTTAAGTGCCCAGGGAATTTTATAGTAAAAGCGATTCTAATAGCGGCTGCAGTCATGTGCGTGTCATACTAAAACACAACATTGTATGAAGACCAAACCAAGCTCCCTCTGCATATTTAAGCAAGGCACAACGTTCTACAGCACCCTGCAGACTCTGTGCAGCCTGGAAATAGCTGTTTTTTAACGTGATTCGTCCCGAAGTAATGACAGGGACGGATTGGAGCCGTACTGCAGCGCAAATCCGGCGCGCAGTACGGCTCCAATCCGCGCCCAAATAAGCCGTGTGAACGAGGCCTTAACATGCCATTTTTACCGCACAGTGACTGCTGTAAAAATAAACACACTGGATTTTGTTTATTCTGACTTCCAAAAACCTTGATAAAAAGTGATCAAACTGTCATATGGACCCCATAATGGTACTAATGAAAACGGCTAATCATGTAGCAAAAAACTAGCCCTTATAAAGTTCCGTATACAGAAAAATGAAAAAGTTATGGCTGTCAGACTATAATGATATAAAAACACAGGGCGACATGTATGATCGGGCTTTTCGTCCGATTTCTGGCGTATAAAATTGGTTAATACTCCTTCATAGGTTAGAATGGGCCACTGTCGCTCCTATTCTGATTGGTCCAAACTTCTCCATAGGATATAATGGGTCTTTGTCGCTCCTATTCTGATTGGCTGGCTTCTGCCGACCAATGAGAATAGCTTACACAATTTGAATTACTGTATTTCCCGGCAATTCTCTCTATTGCAATTCCTTATGTAGCGCCGGTCTCGGCGACAAACGCGTTGTTAGGGATTTAATTGATTTATATTTATAGAAGGTTTCAGCTCTTTTTCGGAGAATATTGTACAACTAATAAAAATTATTTTTTTATTCATACTCCATGCCGCACGGCGCTGAGAGCCGAGATTGCATTGCGCCGATCTCTCCATAGACTACAATGGGAGAAGTAGCTCGCGCTCTGATTGGCTGGGATAGCCAAGCCCCCGCTAGTTCAGCCAATCAGCTCTATTCTGCCTTTTTACTGTATTTTGAACTGTCCCGCCTTTGATTCTGATTGGTCAATAGTTCTCTATAGGTTTTAATGGGTCTCTGTCGCTCCTATTCTGATTGGTCAATAGTTCTCCATAGGATATAATGGGTCTCTGTCGCTCCTATTCTGATTGGCCGGTTTATGCCGACCAATGAGAATAGCTTTCAGATTTTGAATTACTGTATTTTCCGGCAATTTCCAATATCCTAATTCTTGAATTAGGATATTTGGAAAGTGATTTTGTTTTATGTATTTTTTATTTTTGAGGTTTGAGCTCTTTTCTGGGGAATTTAATCCCTTTTATGAGGTGATTTTTGATTCAACTCCGACCGACATGGGGAAAATGATTTCTCGTGTTTTCCACCCTTTCACTCGGAACAGTTTTTTGGGGCCATCCCCACAGGCCTAAGTCCCTGCACTGCACCCCAAACACGGGCGAGGCCCCGGGGACTTTCCCCCATGTATAAGTGCATAGTTGGGGCGGGAATCCTAGTGCACGCCGACTGCGCCAAAGTCCCGCACTGCGCCTAACACATGGCGAGGGCTGGTTTAATGGAATGTATGAGCGCGCCCCAGCCCCGAAAAAATCGGGCCCCTGATTCGCCGAAAATAGGGGAAAAAGGCGCCCCGACCCGGTGAGCTTCATACATGTCGCCCACAATTTTTTACAAACACATTTCTATAGTGTAAAAGTAGTAAAACATAAAAAAAGATATAAAATTGATATAATTGTAATTATACCAACCGCATAGTAAAGTTACCATGTCATTTATACCGCATAGCGAGCTCTGTAAAAATAAAACCTAAAGAACAATTCTGGATTTGCTGTTTTTTTTTTTCCATTTTCATGATCCAATGCTAATAAAACTGTAGAACATCTGTGGGCCCAAAATGCAGAATACACCCCTATATGAGTTTCCTGGGGGGTGTTAAATTAAAATGGGGTAATTTATGGAAGGTTTTACCTTTCTTTTACTCGAGGGCTTTGCAAATACAACGGGGCCCCAAACCAAACTCTCTTTCCCAAAATCAAGAAGCGCTCCCCCCTTTTTTCGCTCTGCCGGGGCCCAAACACAGTTTACACCCACATGTAGGTATTGGCGAACTTTGAAGAAATTGGTAAAACTTTTGGGTGTTTTTTTCCAGTATTCCTTGTAAAAGTCAAATTTCACTAAAAGCATTTTTTGGGAATTTTTTTTAAATCATTTTCACAACCTTGCGTTAAAAAAATCTGCAAAACACCTGTGGATTCAATATACTCAATGCATCCCTGGATATATTCTGTAAGGGTTGTAGTTTCCCAAATGAGGTATATTGTTTTTTTTTTTATTAATTTTAGCCTTTAAGGGGGCCCCAAAAACCCGTAATAGCGCGAAAAAAGAAATTAAGACCAAAGTAGTTGAGTCAGTAGAGCCAATTTGGGGAAAACTCTAAAAATGTCAGAACAGGGAAAAACAATGCTGAGTTGTGTTTTCCTGTTTTATCTACATGTTCCAGTAAATAAAGTTAAAAATTTAAATTAAAAAAAGTGCATTTTTTAAATTTTTCCTAAGAAACAACTAGGGGATTTAAAATACTTCCAAATCTGTATTGGGTACTTTAAAGGGGGTTTTCTTTTATGGGTCTTTATGGGGTTCTAATATAAGGCCCCCTCAAAACCATGTCAGAACTGAACTAACTATCCTAAAAATTTTTTGTTTTGCAAATTTTCTTTAAAAAGTATACTTGCTATTAATTTTTTTAAATCATAAAAAAAGTAGATATAGGTAGATACTATTTATAAACTATTTTTTTATTTTAGTTATATGTCTTTCATGCAGAAATTTTTGATCTTTTTAAATGACAAATATTTCTAAATAAAAAGAATTGTAGGAACAAAAAGTATTACAATTAGAGTAAATATTTACAGAAAACAAAATCTAAACCATGGGTAGTATAAGAACAAAAGTTATTCCCCCAAAAAAGTATGTTGTCAGATTTCAAAAAAAGGGCTCTGTCACAGAGCAAAAATGGCTGCCCTTAAGGGGGTTAAAGTTAAATATGTCGTTAAACACAATTGGTGCA